>OX235271.1:100513106-100662962 GCA_944472155.2 Trichobilharzia szidati | reverse complement strand
TACCCACCACCATGGTTCGAACCCAAGTCCTTCTGCTTACAAGGCGATCTAGCTCGTAGACCATTCAGCCATTTGGACCCGATCTAATGGCCAGTCCATAAATTCTATCTTCTGCCAATTCACGACATACCGTTACCATTTCTCAATGTCTTCTTCGATGATTTACTGCCTCATCTTCAACCTGTTTTACCCAACTGGTCACGGCTTCCCACTATAATACCAGGTTAACTGCCTGAATACAGCCAGTCGCTAGTGAGCATCAGATTAATTTTCGAGCATTGGTTTTTTTCTAGGGATGATGATGAGATCCTCCAACCAATCAAAGAAAATCCCCACAAACACAACCAATACTCAAAGATCATGTTAAGTAGTTGAAACGATCGGCAGAAAGCACTACATTTAAGTTTAGTGCTTATTGGGACCACCTCAAAAGAACTAATACTCCCTCTCTTTGTCATCATCAATGCTAAAATCTGAACACATGATATTGATTACAGCCCAGTGAACAATTTATTAGTTTACAGATTGTCAATTCATTCAGTAGTATATGTTTAGCTTGACTCCAGTAGATATCTAAATACCATTTAAGTTTCATTTGCATTGGGAATGATAATACACGAATGTGTATAAATCTATTCAATCCCTACATAAAAACCAATACTTGAAAATTAATCTGATGCTCACTAGCGACTGGCTGTATTCAGGCAGTTAACCTGGTATTATAGTGGGAAGCCGTGACCAGTTGGGTACAACAGGTTGGAGGTGAGGCAGTAAATCATCGAAGAAGACATTGCGAAGTGGTAACGGTGTGTCGTGAATTGGCAGAAGTTAGAATTCATGGACTGGCCATTGGATCGTGTCCCAGTGGCCTAATGGTCTACGAGCTAGCTCGCCTTGTAAGCAGAAGGACCTGGGTTCGAACCATGGTGGTGGGCAGCTGTGTACTGATGAAGAGTCCCAACTGAGATGACACAGCTGTCCAATACTCCCTGTTGGTTTTCCAATGGTTCTCTAAATAATGTCAGCTCATGATGAAATCCTCCATTCAATCGAATATATTTTCCCCATGCTTTCTGATTAAGGTCAGTTTTCAATATGGATGCTTATTCCTTTTAATTCCTTATCATCTTTCCTCGAAATGAGATAAATATGCGATAACTATGGTGTTAAACCCCAATTCTATTATCTCTCACCACAAATAGTGATAATTGTGTAGAAAAGAAACTCAGTGACTATTAAAATTCTCCACTCAACCCTATGAAAATACTAATAAGATATGATATACTCTAGAAGTTAATTGGTGTATGGTGACTAGCAGTGGAGTCCAGAATGCGCATTTTGTCCAATTTGGGAATCGCCAGCTAAAACTGAATTAAATAATTAATATTATGACCCGTTGAACAAAAGATGACTCATGTGGCCCAAGAGGTCTAGTGGATAACGCTCTGGCGTTTCAAACTATGGGCCCTGGTGGGAACATCACCTCTCACTGCGGAATGCGGGTACCTCCATTTGTCGAGTCTCAAATAGAACGAAACGCGCTTTATCCTGAATTCCACTGCTAGTCACCATCCACCAATTAACTTCTAATTACATTCCCAGACATCGTCGAAACATCTGCACAAGAAGCTGACATGTTAACCTGAGACCGAGCACTTCGGTCCAATCCATCGACGGGAAAATTTAAAGTTCAATTTAATATATGATACTACTAGTTGGCTGCAGGTAATTCTCTATCCCAGATACACTAATGGTGACTGAAGGTTTTGTATAGAAATATATCCAATGACAGTTTAGCATACATGTGATTCAGAGATAACAATTCAAGTCATTCTTATCATGGTATAGACAAAATTTCAGTGATAATAATAATAATAATGCAGTCCAGTATGATTTTATCACCACCATATAGACATGATTTCTTAAAATCTGATTACCACTCAGTCTACACACACACAATATGAACATGGCAGATGTCATTATCTACTCTCATTTACATGAATTTTCATGTTCATATTCACTAAACATGTCATAGATATTTCTCAAATTATTAATAAATGTCCCCTTCAATTGATTTTAATCATGCATCACCACATTTATGTATTCATTAAATCTCATTAATACAACTGAAACACATGTCGATCAATTTGATCACACACGGACTCGTCATAGGAATATGTAAATGAAGTTAATAGAGTTAAGAGGTGAGAAAATATATTTACGTCAAGTTAAAAGGACATATTGAAGGGAAAAATAACAATGAAGATCACTAAACCGAATCAAGGTAGGTTTAGTGGTAAACTTTGTTTTGATACCATAGCAGATGTACTATTACCTCTGTTATTTGGTTTAGTGATCCTCATTGTTATTTTTACCTTCAATATGTCCTTTTAACTTCATGTAAATTTATTTTCTAACCTCTTAATACTTTATTAATTTCATCTATTTTACGAGTTGATCACAGATTAAATCATTAGAGAACCATTGAAAACCAGGGAGTACTGGAGTTCGGAGTACGCCCATTAGGTTCGAACATAGGACCTTCCGGTTACAAGGCAAACTCGCATACTATTCAGCCACTGGGACCCGATTCAATGGCCCATGAATTCTAACTTCTACCAATCTTTATTCATATGTATATTACTATGACAACTGAAACGCTGATGTAATTAATGTTAGTAAAAAAGTTTAAGTGTTGTGGAATAAGTCAAATAAATTATAATTTCATACATTTGGTTTCCTTGATAAATTTCGATAGAGAAAGAAAGATCATGTTTGCAGTATAAAATGATATCATTCTATTTCACAGGTTCACATCAGCTGCACACCACTACCTGAAATTACAATGGTTATAAATAATAACATTTCATGCTTCAATGTTTGAAAGGTAATAAAGAAAAATTGTAAGATGAACGCATCCGGAATATAAGTATTACAATTATTTTAGTTTAAGTTACCATCAATTTATATGCTTGTATTTATTATATGAAAAAGAGAAGACGTTCAGCGAAGAGACTCTTTTCGGTGAATTCATTCACATAGCTGTACAATCGCATTTATATATAATTATTTGTTGTGTGTGTACATGAGGTTTGTCAAGTTTAGATAATTGATCAGGTAATACAAGAATGATCTAATATAGAAACAAGGTTAATCAGACAGCAACTAAAGTAAGATTGAGTTAGTAAGTTAGATGACGTTTCAACTTAGATCAGGGTAGCAACAGAGGTAATTACAGGTAGAGACTAAGTAGAAGTGGGGTAGAGAATAATGCCATTTAAATCAGAACTGAAATTGAGCAAATAAGTTGGATGACGTAACAAAAATAACTAGAATCTGAGCGTTGTTCAAGTCAGTAACAGTGGTAGTGAGGTGTAGAAATTAAATCGGGTGGGGGTAGAGAACAAGAAAGTTGAAAATGTAAAATATTACAATTGAGAAGACAAAATAATACTAATGAAGAGACAAAAAAAAGATTAGGTAGAATTTACTTGTCGGGTAATAAGATAGATTACATCCATTGCAAGTGTAGTGATTGAACGAACTTCTTCTGTATGCAGAGTTCAGGACTTTGCAAGTGAATCGCCATTGCTTCTGCAGTTTGAAGAAGTCTGATTCGTACACCTTTAGGAAGACTACTTCTTACTCTGTAGACGACTTTGAAGTTTGTTTGGGGTGTAGCTTGGTGTCCGGAATCTATCAGATGTTCTAAGATGGAGCTGTGGGGGCATCGTTTTTCTCCTTCGCAAAACCATGTTTGTAAGTGTTCGGTGATGCGTTTGGGAAGCGAACGCTGGGTACGGCCGACATACCTGGCTCCACACGAGCAGGTGAATTGACAAATACACATTGATGAGGCCAGCAGTGGTAGCGTATCCTTCACGTTCACATGAATCATAGGTTTTGTGGAGAAGGTTAGTAGTAGTTCAGGTGCGAAGAAGGTCTTCTTAAGTGAGCGCGACCGTCGATTTTTTAGTGTTTCCGCAGATATATCTCCATTGAATTGAAGGTTCTTGTAGAGTAGTTTTTATTTAGCTTGTACGTCAACATGGTAATTCAAGAAGGTTAAAGTTCATCAAACTGAAAAATTTGCTTAGTGAGCTGAGCTCACTAGTGTGTATGACTAATCAGTGTAATGAATGTAATAAGGTTACCAAGGGAGTGACAGATTGACTACACTCTCTTTCTGTGTGCATAAGTTTCGTCTGAGACGTTTGATTTCAATTGATTCAGCAAACCGTAGTAGATTCGCTGTCCATTGTATGTTTAATATTTGTATGTTTCATATAAATTATAATTATATTTCAATAGTTTACTCACAATGATAAAATTTTGTTTTTTTGGTAATATTTCGAGCAAAATTACTGCTCGTGATCACACCAACCTTCGGAATTGATTCTTTCTTTTGGTGTGATCATGGGCAGAAATTTTGTTCGAAATATTACCAAAAAATAAAAACGTATAATTGTGTGAAAACTATTGAAATATAATTATAATTTATTTGACGTCTACAGGTTAGAAAATTTATTATGCAAAAATTACCTATATGTAATGCAATAGAATATTTATTTATGGTTTTTACGAGTTTGACCACGCATTCATATCAGTTACATAAACGTTGAAAACCAGTGAGTAATGGACAGCTGTTTCATCCTAGCTCTTTGGGAATCATCGGGAGTACTCATGCACTGAGGGTCGAACCCAGGACCTTCTGGTTACAAGACAAGCCCGTATACCATTCAGCCACTGGGACCCGATTCAATGAACAGCCCATGAATCCTAACTTCTACCAATTCGTGATGAGTTTAGCGCGACCAGCAAACAATGTCTTCGGCGGGACATCCAACCTCACGCTTCACTGGATGAACCTCACTGGTCACTACTTCTCACTAGAACTACAGGAAACTCCGTCCTGTTGCAAGTCACTAGGGAGCATCAGATTAATTTTTTTTCATAGACTTGTCAATTCAAGTCATCAGTCATACATAGGGTACACGACTACGAAAACTGTAATTCACCAGATTGAAATTCATTAACTCAGTGAGTTGAATGATTGTGCAGTCAACGTAATCAAAATGTAGTTAACAAGATTGTGAGAGATCGATCACAGTCTCATTTCTGTACAGATATGTTTGGTTAAAAATGATTGATTGCAAGCACGACAACAATGAAATACATAGTCATCGATTATGTCAGACATTAGTTTACGTCTCATACGAATTTTACTACAAGCCGTTGCATTATACTCCTACATCAGATTATGATTTCTCTTATCCACCGGTGGGTGAGTAGACAGTTAACACTGAGTAAAAGTGACATTCGAAACTCAACTCAGATGGAATATACTGAATGACAATAGTGGATTTTCACCATGCTTATCTCATCTCCGTTATTTCATTACAGTCCACTCATGAACACTGTATTTTATCCTTCTAACTATAGGAGCACAGATGAGAATGTAACACCTTCACTACTTTGAAAATACTGAGGAAAACTATCACGCTCACAATAACCAACAACATCCGAATATTCAACACTAATATCAAGTCACTACTTCCATTTCACTCAGACACTTGATGCATCCAAGAAAGCATTTCCAACAAGCTACAGAAATTCATCAACAGCTGTCTTCGCTGACTCACTGCTGACGATGAGACGGCCGGAAAGGACTAACAACTAGGAAGTATGCCAAAGAAACATTTTGCTTTTTATTCACTCGAAAATACGAAAACTCTTCATAATTAAGAAATATTCAAATCAGTGAAATTTTTAATTCATGAAAAGTTCCCATTCGAACATTAACAGACAAAAGAAAAGTAGTTCAGCGAAGAGTCTCTTTTCGGCGAATTCATTTTCATCACAACTCATCACTTTTGTTACTACCCTCTTATATCAACACTTAATTCACCTGAACTCAATAATCGTAATTTCGATTTATTACGTAACTCTTCTTTAACATTCGTTTGTGACAACTTATACCTTTTGTTACTACGCTCTTATATCAACATCCAATTCATCTGAACTTACTAATTGTATTTTCGTTTGACAAATTTAATGTACACACACATACAAAACAACCATATTTATTTGCAATTGTACAGCTATGAAAATGAATTCGCCGAAAAGAGATTCTTCGCAGAACTACTTGTCCTCAGTGAAATTTGTCAAACACATTCTCCCATTACTAGATTTCAGTTTTCTTTTTCTTCTCCAGACCAATCAGCTCATTGAAGTCTTAATCCAACGACTACCATTAGTCAACCACGTAAACTCATCCGTTCAGCATTAGAAAGCATTATTTATTCACAATTCAGAATCAATCCAACACTATTGTTAGCTTGGTGTACTAACAAATCCTCTCAGTCGTCATAGTGTCTAAATATTTATAGTTGGCTACTCAGTGTTTTTCGATTTATTGAAATGACAGTACAAATACTTGCACAGACCATGAATTTCATCCTACCACTTCCCTCAATACATTTTCTTGAAGCGACAACACTGAAATATCACAGTATATAAAGAATTCAATTTCATTTTTGGTGAGATTGAAATCTACTACCTACACACTAAATTTAAAATCTCTGCACGATTTATTTTGATTAAGATGTCATATATGTGTAAACCAAGTGCACATTCAACAGTTCGAAAACATTTCTGGGCACTCAGTCTATGCTATTCATCATTCTAAAAGTGTTTGTATTTCCTAATGAATGAAAAACAAAACGATATTTTCATTCATTCGGAAATGCAAAATCTCTTAGAATAATCTTTAAGATACCATTGCACATAACAACCAAATATTTGGACATAGTTCAGTCTAACAATAAAAACTAAGCCTAATATCTCCCAAATATACAACAATCAACATGGTAACAAAGAGAACATAGTTCATGACCTGATTAGTCATCATAGATACAAATCCTCACTAAAATAACAAATCATACAAGAAATTCAATCCAGACAAAACAAAATAATAACTCAATCTAATGCTATGACTGCGTGATTAATCATCAAAGCGGCAGAGAATGAAAGTATAGATGACGATAGACGTGGGTTGAGATAATCCTAACATAGTGAAGGATAGACTTAGATACAACATCAAAATATGATAAACATATTGGTTGACAAAACATGTCAGTTTTCACATTCCCACTGATCGATTGAATGGGAGGAAATGTGCATCATGAATTCCACTGCTAGTCACCATCCACCTAATGTTTATTTAGTGTTTAAAGATGGTAAGGGAATGGATTAA
Source organism: Trichobilharzia szidati (assembly GCA_944472155.2). NCBI lineage: Eukaryota > Metazoa > Platyhelminthes > Trematoda > Strigeidida > Schistosomatidae > Trichobilharzia > Trichobilharzia szidati. The sequence goes on along the minus strand of OX235271.1, from coordinate 100,655,707 downwards.
ATAATACAATGGTAAGTAGGCAAATCTCGCCTAGTCTTCAAGCAGGTGGTAAGCTTGCAAAACAAGGAAGATTCAGCGTGAGGCTAGCAACTCCTCTCCACAAACAAAACAGCGACGACAACACTACTACTGAAACTTCCCTGTCCCACTAAGAGACAAAACAAGTGAGCAAATAATAATAGTAAAGAGATATCAAGTTACCTTGAAAATTCAAGGAAGGCCACAATATCCTCCTCCATGCATAAGTTAGGCATCAGTTGTCTGACTGATACTGATACAACATATCACAGTAATCTATTATTACTCTGTTGGTTTACAACCTGGAAACGTACATGGAACGGACAACTAACTAATTTTTACAGTTGGGTGCCTATCTCCAGGAAAAGGAACTTAATTCATTCGCTTTGCTGTAGGATAAGGAAAATTTGTAGTTCTGATTCCGTTGACTCGGAACTTGATTTCTTAAAAGCCACGCTGGCAGAAAACGGTTACCCTAACCGATTTATTGACAGTAACATGAAAGAAAAGCAGTCTAAACTGGTTACCGACACAGTTCCAAAGAAAACCTTATTCATGAACTTGGAATTCAAAGGTGATCAAGATTCAGATATGCTCAAAAATCGTCTCTCCAAATCAGTCAGTAAGACGTTCTATGCAGCAAAATTACATATGACGTTCACTAGCCGCAAGTTGTTTTCTACCTCTATAAAAGATACGCTCCACCGTTTGGCCGCCTCCATGTGCCTCTATCAATTCACCTGCTCTTGTGGAGCAAGGTACATTGGCCGTAGTCAGAGGACGCTTTCCACACGGATACGAGAACATATTCCAGCTTGGTTTTATAAGGGAGAAAGGAAGTGTGTGAGAAGCTCTATTTTGGAACATCTGATCGACTTCTGTCACTCTGTTAACCCTGACCATGATCTTAAGATCATATATAGAATGCATGCTAACTTCCCGCGCTTTATTCGTTACAGACTTCTAAAGACAGCTGAGGCCTTGGCAATTCATGACTTTAAGCCAGACTTTTGTGTACAAAAGAAGTATGTACAATCCATACTTCTGCCTTGGCCGTAGAGGGATAGACATTTATTTATTTTGTTTATTTAGTTATTCTATGTACTCTTCCCTTATTAGTATTATTATTATGGTAATCATTATTATTATTACTATTCTCACTCTGAATCTTTTTCACTTGACCCACTTGGCATTTTAAACCTAAAATTATTAATTATTATATTTTTATATTTTTTACAATATTGAATTCTGTCTTATCAAATTTCATACCATGTTATGTAACATTTTATATTCGTCTACTAATCTTATAATTATGTACCCCTTTCCAAAATCTATACACCTTATGTATTATTCTATATACGACATTAATTATTATGCCACTTGACCTTAAACTATGATTATAATCACAAATATTTTAATTGCATTTCATACTATTATTATTTCATGTATTCACACCTTTGACCTAATTCCCTCACCGGATATAATTTCTTAAAAACCAATATGTATACGATTGTACAGCTTGATAATAAATTCGTTGAAAAGAATCTCTTCGCTGAATATTGTGTTCTTAATGCTACAATGGGAATTATTAAATTACAGATAACTCCAATACGCAGAAAATTATTTTGATAAATAAATCCCTAGGTTTCATTCTTATATCAACTACAGACGGCAATCTCCACCTTACCTACACTGACTCCACAAAAGTCAATTTTTCATCTGTCATTCCTCTTGGGTCCAACTAATCAACATACTGACATTCGTTTGTGCCTTAATTTATTATCTCAACTCGACAAGGTCTGCTGTCCTGCATGTTCAAAAAATGCATGATGAGCCATTAAACAACGCTGACTGAGTCAAAGCGTTTATTCACATATTCAACCACACACTTAAAATACAGACATACTGTTATTAAAATAGACATGTAAATAACTCAAACACAGCCGAATGGTCTAGGCAAATCAATTAAATAGCCAACAAAATAATCACACACAAAATACGTATGAACAACACACACACACACTCAATCACCCAATAGCAAACACACAACTCTGACCTACAAGCCACTGACCTTGGCCCACTTCCACACTCGTCTCCCATTCGTCCATTCCAATCTCACCTTGACAACATTTACAAACATTACAATTGGTCGAAATGTGGCTCGTCTTTTCGAGAAACAGCTGGGTTACTTTCACACTCAACACTGTCTCACACCGTCTCGTGTGGTCTCCGCAGATCTCTCTCTCTGAGTATGCCGGTGAATCATGTCTGGCCGTGGAAAAGGTGGAAAGGGATTGGGTAAAGGAGGAGCCAAGCGACATCGGAAGGTTCTCCGAGACAACATCCAAGGCATCACGAAGCCTGCTATCCGCCGTCTCGTTCGTCGTGGTGGCGTGAAACGCATCTCAGGCTTGATCTACGAAGAGACTCGTGGTGTTCTGAAAGTGTTTTTGGAGAATGTGATTCGTGACGGGGTTACTGTAAACTTTGGGAACCCCAAACAACCTTGTGAACAGATGACCTTGACGAATGATCTTGAGCAGGCAATCATCTGACTCGCAATGGATGCTGTACATCGTTTGCGGTGCAAATTCGCTCCAGAGTTTGTTTTTGATTACTGTTTAGAGAACGGGCTGATAGCGAGATCAAAAACTTGCCAGTGCGGAGGTGTTATGCATATACAAAGATACACGAAATGCATCGACGGTTATGTTTACCGTTGCAGGGAGTGCAGATGCAGAAAATCGGTCCGAGAGGGTATGTCGTTATTTTTTAGTTTATAGATTCCTTGGATACATTTTTCTCGAAATCTCATTTACCTCTAACGAAGATACTGATGATGTGTCACAACTGGGTTATAAGAAGACCAGTAACAGCAACGGCATATGAGACTGAAATATCAGAAGTGTCTGCAGTACAGTGGTACCAATACTGCAGAGATGTGGCGTCGTGGAAAATGAACAGACTGACCCAAGTACCCGGCGGAGTTGGTGTTACTGTTCACGTGGATGAGACTGTGTTAATAAAAAGGAAATATAATAGAGGGAGAATGACTTCAAATCAACAGTGGGTGTTGGGCATATATGACACCACCCTACACAAAGGATACATAGAAGCGATTCCTAATCGCAGTGCGAATGTATTGTTGCCCATTATCCAACGTTTAGTGCTGCCGGGAACAACTATACATACGGATGAGTGGAGTAGTTACAGACAATTATCAAATCTCGGCTATATTCATGAAGTTGTCAACCATACAACTGGATTAATAAATCCTCTCAACGGAACTCATACTAATTCCATTGGAAGTTTCTGGAGTCATCTCAAAAACGGATAAGAACGGTGAACGGATCAAGAAATCCAGTGATTTACAGTTATCTCGACGAGTTTATGTATAGGACTTGGTTTAACATGACTTTAAAGACTCCTATGTCAAATTGGGACGTTCTTTTGCAACATATACGAGAACGCTATCCTTTGTAACTATTTTTTAACATTGCTTTACTAGTATATAAACGATTTATTAAAATTATGCGCCGTTCATTTTAAGCCTTTTGATTGGTTAAAGATGACTCCAAAAACTTCCAATGGAATTAGTATGAGTTCCATTGAGAGGATTTATTAATCCAGTTGTATGGTTGACAACTTCATGAATATAGCCGAGATTTGATAATTGTCTGTAACTACTCCACTCATCCGTATGTATAGTTGTTCCCGGCAGCACTAAACGTTGGATAATGGGCAACAATACATTCGCACTGCGATTAGGAATCGCTTCTATGTATCCTTTGTGTAGGGTGGTGTCATATATGCCCAACACCCACTGTTGATTTGAAGTCATTCTCCCTCTATTATATTTCCTTTTTATTAACACAGTCTCATCCACGTGAACAGTAACACCAACTCCGCCGGGTACTTGGGTCAGTCTGTTCATTTTCCACGACGCCACATCTCTGCAGTATTGGTACCACTGTACTGCAGACACTTCTGATATTTCAGTCTCATATGCCGTTGCTGTTACTGGTCTTCTTATAACCCAGTTGTGACACATCATCAGTATCTTCGTTAGAGGTAAATGAGATTTCGAGAAAAATGTATCCAAGGAATCTATAAACTAAAAAATAACGACATACCCTCTCGGACCGATTTTCTGCATCTGCACTCCCTGCAACGGTAAACATAACCGTCGATGCATTTCGTGTATCTTTGTATATGCATAACACCTCCGCACTGGCAAGTTTTTGATCTCGCTATCAGCCCGTTCTCTAAACAGTAATCAAAAACAAACTCTGGAGCGAATTTCCACCGCAAACGATGTACAGCATCCATTGCGAGTCAGATGATTGCCTGCTCAAGATCATTCATCAAGGTCATCTGTTCACAAGGTTGTTTGGGGTTCCTAAAGTTTAGAGTCACCGAAACGCCAAGGTCGTACTCTGTACGGTTTCGGTGGTTAATTTTGTCAGTGAGGGAGGGAGTGAGTGAGTTGGAGGTGACCTAACTTGAGTTTGGTCTGCACGAGAACGTCTCACGGTCCTTTTTAGGACCACTATAATTTGATTTGTGCGTTTTATTTGTTAGAAGTTTATTGTGAGTGTCATTGGGATGTGGTGTTATACTGGGAGTACAACTTTGTTGTTTGTGGGGCTAACTAAATCTTGCTGTACGACTGTAGTATATTTAGAGGTATACACGTTATAAATACGTTTCCAGTGTAGCTAGCAAACGTCGTTAAGATGTCATTAGGGTGGATAACTCAGTAGTCTCGCTCAGTTGGTCGCGTGTCAAGCGAAATAAGGACTAGCCAGTAGCGTTGTTCTCCTATCCGTCCTGCCTCTTATCGATAGCTTACTCCTGGCATATGTGAGGTGCAAAGTGGATTTTGAAGGTGTGTATTCGCGATTGTCTCTGAGTCACATATATTGATGTTATAATTCGCATTCGTGCACTTTTGAGGAGGCATTTAGAAAAGTAATGGAAACGGAGGGTATTTTCTTAATACCTGCGGTACCATAACTAGGTTGAGGATCTCATTTCTACCTAAACTGACATCAGGCCTATCAGCCATTTCGTAGTAATGAATAAACACTATTCCATGCGAGTGCAAACAATCAGTAGAAAGTTCTGTTGGGAATAATCAGTAGACACGGACACAAAGATGACATGCAGCCAAGTAACTGAGGAATTCTGATTTTATTATGAATACACGAGTGTACAGCCTAGTTGGTGGTTTCGTCGAAAGAAATGTTCCGGCATTTTAATTCCTAATTGTAATCTTATTACTCTTATCCTTGACCGAAGATTATTCTGGAACTTTCCTACCCATTTATAGTGAATTATGATTTCTACTTCGTTGGCACAACTTAAATGTTAGATAGGCATACTTCAGGACTAATGTTGAAATGACTTGAGGTTTGGAATCAATCATGCATGGGTGAAATGACTGTAGCTCTTGATAATCATGAAACGAGTTAGTCATCACCAGAGGATTCCTTAGACTTTTGCTCATTTCTACTGGTTTTCAACGTTTCGTTAAAATGGTAGTTGACCTTATCGCCATTTCACATTCTCATTACTCATTTCCAAATCCAATCTAATATCCACATGTCTATTTAACGCTCACCAATGCAAGGAGTAACAAGCACATTGAAGGCATCGAAATAAAATCATCCAGTCTAGAGAACAACACATCAACATCCAAAATATCCATCTGAGTTAAGGATTTTCTCTAGGATTGCAAAATAGCAGATCCAGCTTACTCGATGTATGATGATGATGTGGATTCTATGATATGCAACGAATAACACTGTGCATATTCAGTATTAGAAATAGCCTCCAAAGCCTCAGGATGGTCGGGGGTGGGTGCCTTGCGCTGCGGGTTGGCCACCCCTCCGCACACCTCTTGAAATGTTCCCATATGACCGGGCGTCTTACATAGCCTCTCCTGAGGAAGTCCTACTCACTGCCTTCACGTTGCGAAGGTGTTTTTCACCAAAGTGAGAGGGCGAAAGCGGATGCCCGGCGCTCTTCACCGGGTTGACTGTCCGTTGGATGACAGTCTAGGGGAGATGGCTAAACCCTGATTCCAAACCTCCAACGACTGGCGTATGAAGCTCACTGGAGCTCCCGGCAGACGTATGGACAAAGGGCTTGTTGGATGTCCTGGATGTCTGGCCCCATTCAAAAAGACGTATGAACCGAACTCCGGTCACCGGCTGCCAATGGATAGTGGACTCCCTACTCCACTCCTACTGCCTTGTAGGTCACATTTGGTTGTGTAAAGGCTAGAGCTGCACTCTCAAACAAAAGGCCGAGCGATTCTGGGGACATCACTCGTACCAAATTCCCATGAAACTTCATGAACTCTCTTACAAACGACTCTCACCATGCTACGGCGTTCCCGGTCCAACAACGTCACCTTCGGTGGTTTGGCCATGTTCTGCGCCGACCAGATGACGATCTGGTCAAATCAGTTCTAAATCCCTCGCCATTACCATCTTGGCGATGTCGCAGGGGTGGACAGCTGAAAACATGGCTTGGTACAGTCAAGGCTGATATGGAATGTCTGGGGCTACAAAACGTCTAAGGACTCCGTCTGTGGAACAAGAATTGGATAACCCTGTTGCAAAACCTTGCATCAGATCGCCGCGGCTGGGCAGCGATGATTCGAGATGTTCATGAAGCCGGCTCATCCTCCCGTAGGAGATAGCCGAAGTAAAGCAAGCATTAGAAATATTCAGTGAAGTTGACTTTTCAGTAGAAATAAAAAAAGAGAAACTGAAAACTCAGATCACCAAACACTCCAAGGTAAATGAACCCACCTAACAAAAATAATCTTCAGTTAAGTCAGTCACTGTGAATGGGAAACAGTAAAAACCGTTAAAATATAGTCATGAATTGAATAGAAGGAGGCTGTGAGCTACGCTTATTGTTGTATGAAGTCTGATGATATTATCCAGTTGACTAGGTTGAATTAAGTGAAGCAGGATCCTCACGAGTGCTGCATCTAGAATGTTGAATGCTTACGTTAATGAGCCACATTTCCATTCAGTAGATTACGAATGCGTCAATCACGTACCAGCTCAACAGGAACTACACTGAGTTATTCTCAGAGGTTTATTCATGAATATGTTTGTATGTATATGCTGAACTGAAATCTTCAGAAAGCAAAATTAGCCTTACTGAAAACTGACAATAGTCTCATTCACGAAGAACATCACAGTCAAATTAAAATCATTACCAATCACCATCATTCGGGAAATGTTTTGAGCAGTCTGACCATCAAGATAGACTGGAACAGACTAAAGTGTCAGCCGCTTGTAGGACCAACACCTAGCACTATCAGCATAAATGGCCACATATGAATCATGAAGGTTATTTCTTACTGACACAAACACGCAAACGGGCTCATAAGTCCAAGCTATGTAAGTAACTGACTTCCCACGACTATCATCAATTAACATCAAACAGGAGAAACATCGTAAACCAGTGAGAGTTGCTATCGTCACTGGCGTCCATTTCGAGTTAATAAGCCATCAATAGTGAATAGTTATCAGAGACTACAGGATCAACTACAAAATCATCATATTTGCTAGTAATTATTCTAAAATTCGAGCACTGTGTCGGAATTCAGTAGCTGACGCTTTCCAGCTTTGTTGAGTCTAGTGATCCACAGTGTCACTATCCAGTACCATGGCTGAGTAGTTCTTCTGACACGCCAATTGACTGACTGACGTGATTAAACTTTCTCAGTCAAGTCTTAAGAAATCAATTACATCGGATTATTCTCCGATCACCGAAACATTCACATTCGATTACATGATTTGTAGAGGATGGATCGTTTTCACAGAAATTCTCATCGCAGAGAGATTTAACCTCGACTTGATCTCATTTAAAACTTGAGTGTTAGCTGCTAAATGCATCCAGAGAAAACTAAGACGGTCATCATCAGTTAACTACCAGTGCAAGCTACTCAGAGACAAAAATATATTCTATACACCGTGTAATCACATTCATCATATTGACTGAAACATTAATTATATCTTCTAAATTGTCTTCACTCATTTTCTTCATAATCCAGTTGACTATTTTCGACTCATGAAAATGTGGACTTCTTGGGTGAGTCAGTTTAACCCTTCAGATGATTTTCAAAAATAGAAATCACGGACAACCAAATCACCTTACTTCATTCAGATATAAGTAAGTACAAGATTTTCTCCTCATTCGCTCACCCCAACTGAATAATATTCGGCTACAGGTTTCTGGAGAACTCACCTGCAACGTCCAATTTACTCAACGTCATGCAAGTCAGCCAGCCAGCGAGATAATAGATACACATAGACTAGACATATTCTCTATCTTATCCTTCACACATTGACTAGTCATACTAGTGATTGACAATGTTACGCGTAAGTCACAAAGACGGTCCCACTTTACTGAAACTCACTATGGAAATGAATTACTGTGAGCACAAACTGACTAACTCATTCTCTTCATGGTAAATAAAACAGTAGGTGAGAAATGACAAACATAAGGAAATACACCACACTTTTACCAAGTACTTCTTACGAAACTGTGAGTTCCTCCATAAATATTTATAGGCTGCCCTCTATTCTAAAGACGCCTGTCCCTCCACTTAAGATAAAAGCATTCATAGGAAATCTATTTGAATATAACTGTATTCAGATTATTTAATCATATAAATTTGTGTGGGAAATAACGATTATTACGAAAGGCGACCTTCTCGTCGACATCCTAAAGAGAAGAATATCTAACGCTCTGGATAGAACATTCTCTGCTGCTACATTACGACTGGTATTCCCAAGCCGCCCGTTGTTCTTCAACAACTCCAAAGATAAATTATCACATTTGACCACTTCTATGTGTATCTAACAATTTACTTGCTCGTGTGAAGCGAAATACATAAGTCGTCCGATGCGTATTTTATATAACAGAGTCAAAGAACATTATCCCACTTGGCTACGGAAAGGTAACAGTGAATCAATAAGGAGTGCTATAATTGAACATATATTCAACACTGGTCACTCCATTTGTAGGGAGAATTCATTCAAAGTCATCTACAGAGTCAAAAGAAGCCTCTCGAAAACTGTTAGCTTCCGTATACTTTACATTGGCGAGGCCTTAGCGATCCGGATGGAGAACCCTGATTCACGTACACAGAAGAAACCTCTCCATCCCCTCCCTCTACCTTGAGTGTAATTCCATGTCCAACTGCTTTGTTACTATTTTTTATTATTCCTTTACGTTTCCAGTGGAACACTGGGCTTCAAGCCAGAGCTCTGTATTCACAGTAGCAGAGGCTTTACTTTTACGGAGTGGGGTCGCTAACCTCACACCCAAACTTCCCTCTTACTGGCCCTATTACAGGCTTACCGAGATTTAGGAGTGCGTCGACCGGGTGTTGAACGCCGAGTCATATGTGTGTTTGGCGAGTGCACTACCACTGGACCACCGAATCACACTTTCTTTCTGACTAATACTATTTGTGAATTTTCCTATGACATTTTAGTAACATCTTTTCCCTAACCAACCCTTCATTTACTCTTCCTGCCTATTACATAATTTATTTTGGAAACTTGTCCCCACTCTCTTTCATTAACATCCCATTTTTCTGAGTGTCCTTCATGTTACACAACCCAACCCTCGTCGATACTTACCAGTCTTCACCCACCCACCCCTAGTTAAAATTTGATTATTCACCACATTTTCGAAGCTTTTCATGACGTAAACAATAACCAACCCTAGCTAATTCTTATTCTTGTCTGACAATCCTTATATACACATACACACACACACAATTATATATGAATGCGATCGTACAGCTAACTGAATGAATTCGCAGAAAAGGGACTGACTCTTCGCTGAACTGTTTCTTCCTACATTACGGAAGTGATGTGATGAATAAACATCACTTGTATATTAAGCATGCATATTGGTCAGTCTCATTGGGCAAATACTCACTGCTTCTCAATTTAGCTTTTTCAACCAATTAACTTCCAAAAGGACACCATCCTACTACATTTTCTGACTTCATTTTACTTGAAACATTTGTCAGTAAGTCAGTCATTCAGATGTATTAAGATCTCCTTATGAATCACTGAATGCGTCTCAGATTCACGTCAATATTAAATTTTAATCATCAACATCATAATTATGATTTCCACTCATGTTATAATTCACAGGACTGTTTTCCACTTTAGGTGATACTAGTCATTTGTCCCTTTATGGTGCTCACGAACTATTAACTAACCTTATCAGCTTCATTACAGAATCCATTTTCGCCGGAAAATGTATAGAACTAAAGCAAATGTACTTTCGCTTAATGATGATCACAATCCCAATAGTATGCCAATATATAGACTGTTAACAAACAGAACATTAGTGACTGTGAATCACCTTAGTTGGTTTCCATACTTTATTTCAGTATGTACAATATGTCCGTTGAGGCATCATGAATTACCGCTGCTATATTACAGCCACTATTTTCACTTCAGCTACAAGCAAGCAGTTTAGATTATGTGTACGAAGAAGAAGAAGAAGAGGATGCAATGCAATTCGAGTCTTGTCAACTTCTCTTTTACAAATATTGCTTCAGTGTCTAAAGTCTACAACTGACAGGAAACTAACTTGTGATACTACGAACAACAATACATACGGACGAATGGAAGAAATATAACCGATTGTCATCTTTGCGTTATATTCACCACCGTGTTAACCACTCCTCCGATTTCGTCGATACAATTACAGGCACCCATACAAAATAAATATGAAGAAGAATTCTCCGACAGTTTAAACAACAGAATCAGGGATATCAACAAACCTCAAGGTACCATGATCTTCAGTCACCTGGATGAGCACACGTGTCGCCTATGGTGTGATTTCCCTATGGACTATCCTTCGAGAAAGTGGGAAACATTCCTACAACAAACAAGAGATTTCCCAGAATAAAATCATTTCCCCAATGTTTTTCTAAGTATCTTTCAACGACTTTGTGACTGTTGAAAAACACATTTGAATTTCGACTGGTTGCTGTTGATCATTTTCAGAATTGTTGGTTATGGCTGTAATGGTTTAGTTTGGCCAATTTGCGAAATTCCAAGGTACATTGGCCGTAGCCAGAGGACGCTTTCCACACGGATACGAGAACATATTCCAGCTGCATGGCTTTACAAGGGAGAAAGGAAGTGTGTGAGAAGCTCTATTCTAGAACACCTGATCGACTCCTGTCACTCTGACAACCCTGACCATGATTTTAATATCATCTACAGAATCCATGGTAACTTCCCGCGATTTCTTCGTTACAGACTTCTAAAGACAGAGGAGGCCTTGGCAATTCATGAATTCAAGCCAGACCTTTGTGTACAAAAGAAGTGTGTACAATCCCTACTTCTGCCTTGGCCGTAGAGAGATAGACATTTATTTACTTATTTATTTTGCCTGTTTGTTTAGTTATTCTATGTACCTTTCCCTTATTACTATGATTATCATTATTATTATTACTATTCTCACTCTGAATTGTTTCCGCAGGTCCCACTTGTCATTCGAAATCCGAAATTATTTTTTTTACAATATTGCATTCTATCTTATCAAATTTCCCACCGTGTTATGTAAAATTTTATATTCGTCTACTAATCCTACAATTATGCACATCTATACTCCTTATGTATTATTCTATTTATGACATTAATTGTCTTGCTACTTGACATTTAACTATGATTATAATCACAAATATTTTTACCGGATTTCATACTATTATTATTTCATGTATTCACAACTTTAATTTAAATCCCTCACCGGATGTAATTTCTTAAAAACCTTCTACATACGATCTTACAGCTTGATAAAAAATTCCCTGAAAACTCTCTTCACTGAACTATGTGTCCTTAATACTTCAATGCGAATCATTAAACTATAATTTCAATCTGCAAATGAAACAGCAAGCTAGCCTATGGAATTCATTTCCAATAGACAACAAAATTAATCACACACAAACACGTATGCATAATACACACACACACACTCTCTCTCACCACTCATTCACTAACACACCAATCTGACCTACAATCCGCTGACCTTGGCCCACTTCCACACTCGTCTCCCATTCGTCCATTCCAATCTCACCCTGACAACATTTACAACCATTACAATTGGTCGAAATGTGGCTCGTCTTTTCGAGAAACAGCTTGGTTACTTTCACACTCAACACTGTCTCACGCCGTCTCGTGTGGTCTTCGCAGATCTATCTCTCTCTCAAGTTTACCGGTGAATCATGTCTGGCCGTGGAAAAGGTGGAAAGGGATTGGGTAAAGGAGGAGCCAAGCGACATCGAAAGGTTCTCCGCGACAATATCCAAGGCATCACGAAGCCCGCTATCCGCCGTCTCGCTCGTCGTGGTGGTGTGAAACGCATCTCTGGCCTCATCTACGAAGAGACTCGTGGTGTTCTGAAGGTGTTTTTGGAGAATGTGATTCGTGACGCTGTGACATACACGGAGCATGCGAAGAGGAAGACAGTGACAGCTATGGATGTTGTGTACGCTTTGAAACGCCAAGGTCGTACTCTGTACGGTTTCGGTGGTTAGTTTAGTGAGTCAGTGAGTATGAGTGAGTGAGTTGGAGGTGACCTAAGTTGAGTTTGGTCTGCACGAGAACGTCTCACGGTCCTTTTTAGGACCACTACAATTTGATTTGTTCATGTTATTTGTTAAACGTTTATTGTGAGTGTCATTGGGGATGTGGTGTTATGCTGGGAGTACAACTTTGTTGTTTGTGAGGCTAGCTAGATCTTGCTGTACGACTGTAGTATAGTTAGAGGTATACACATTTGAAATACGTTTTCAGTGTAGCTAGCAAACTTGTTCAAGAAATCATTCGGGTAGGTAACTCAGTAGTCTCGCTCAGTCGGTCGCGTGTTAGGCGAAATAAGGACTAGCCAGTAGCGTTGTTCTCCCATTCGTCCTGCCTCATATTGATAGGCTACTCTCGAAATGCGTGAGGTGTATTATGTGTTTTGAAGGTGTGTATTTGCGATTGCCTGTGAGTCACTTATTTTGATGTTCTAATTCGCATTCGTGCATTTCTGAGGGCTAATCAGAAAGGAGGCATTTAGAAAAGTAATGAAAACGGAGGGTATTTTCTAAATACCTGCGGTACCATAACTAGGTTGAGGATCTCATTTCTACCTAAACTGACATCAGGTCTTTCAGCCATTTCGTAGGAATAAACAATTCCACGCGAGTACAAACAATCAGTAGAAAGTTCTGTAGGGAATAATCAGTAGACACGGACACAAAGAAGACATCCAGCCAAGTAATTGAGGAATTTTGATTTTATTATAAATACACGAGTGTACAGCCTAGTTGGTGGTTTCGTCGAAAGAAATTTTCTGGCATTTTAATTCCTAATTGTAATCTTATTACTCTTATCCTTGACCGAAGATTATTCTGGAACTTTCCTACCCATTTATTATGAATTATGATTTCTACTTCGTTGGCACAACTTAAATGTTAGATAAGCTGCCCATTACGAGCACATTGAGTTTAGTAAGGCTGGTAATGGCGACACACTCAGTCACTTCCAAGTGAATGACTGGTTGATGTGGTATGCGTCGTCACTTCAAGAAACTTTCAAAGTAGTTAGCTTATAGTGCAAGAATTTTGTTTACACAGTTCTCTATCTATCTACATTTTCCGTATTTGCTTTTTGATATCACGTCTGTCTATACAAAATCGATATCTGGGATTTTCATATCCATCTCATATCAGTGTATTCACAAACGACTTACTCGAGAGGATTAGTCAAAGACAGTCGCAAATATGATACAGGCTGTTGAATGTCAACCATTACCTCGATTGCTTTGATTGGGAAATTAATCGAAGTCGGGTCACTAGAGGCAATTCAAGGACAATAAGTATACAAAGCCGATACTGTTGGATAACTGCATTGCAAAGGTGTTTGTGAACTAGTAGAGCGCGATAGTTACAATCATGATATATCCACAGGCTTTCGAAGGCATTGGCAACAGCTAATCTCCTGGCTTTCCATCCAGTCATGTGTTAAACACACTACGAATTTATTTTCGCTGAGTATCTGGTATAGACAACCTTGCAGTCGCTGATGCCTTTGAAACCCAGCCTTCCGACAAGTTGCTCCAATTACGAAACTGAGAGTATTTGTGCGAATCGCATGAAAAATAATATCAGAAATAGTTAAAACCGTTAAAATATAGTCATGAATTGAAAAGAAGGAGGCTGTGAGCTACGCTTATTGTTGTATGAAGTCTGATGATATTATCCAGTTGACTAGGTTGAATTAGGGGAAGCAGGATCCTAAACACGAGTGCTGTGTCTAGAAGTTGGATGCCACATTTCCATTCAGTAGATTAGGAATGCGTCAATCACGTACCAGCTCATCAGGAACTACATTGGGTTATTCTCAGAGGTGTTTATTCATGAATACGTATGCATGTGGTGATCTGACATCTTCAGAAAGCAAAATGAGCCTTACTGAAAACTGACATTTGTTTCATTCAAAGAACATCAGAGATAAAATAAAGCCATCACCAATCATCATTATTCGGGAAAGGTTTTGAACAGTCTGACCATCAAGGTAGACTGAAACAGACTAAAGTGTCAGCCGATTGTAGGACCAACACCTAGCACTATCAGCATAAATGACCACATATGAATCATAAAGGTTATTTCTGATTGACACAAACACGCAAATGGGCTCATTAGTCCAAGCTATGTAAGTAACTGACTTCCCACGACTTTCATCAATTAAAATCAAACAGGAGAAACATCTTAAACTGGTGAGAGTTGCTATCGTCACTGACATCCTTTTCGAGCTAATAAGCCATCAATAGTGAATAGTTATCAGGGACTACCGGATCAACTACAAAATCATCATATTTGCTAGTAATTATTCTAAAATTCGAGCACTGTGTCGGAATTCAGTAGCTGACGCTTTCCAGCTTTGTTGAGTCTAGTGATCCACAGTGTCACTATCCAGTGACATGGCTGAGTAGTTCTTCTGACACGCCACTCGACTGACTGACGTGATTAAACTTTCTCAGTCAAGTCTTAAGAAATCAATTACATCGGATTATTCTCCGATCACCGAAACATTCACATTCGATTACATGATTTGTAGAGGATGGATCGTTTTCACAGAAATTCTCATCGCAGAGAGATTTCACCTCAACTCGATCTCATTTAAAACTTGAGTGTTAGCTGCTAAATGCATCCAGAGAAAACTAAGACGGTCATCATCCGTTAGCTACCAGTGCAGGCTACTTAGAGACAAAAGTATATTCTATACACCGTGTAATCACATTCATCATATTGACTGAAACATTAATTGTATCTTCTAAATTGTCTTCACTCATTTTCTTCATAATCCAGTTGACTATTTTCGACTCATGGAAATGTGGACTTCTTGGGTGACTCAGTTTAACCCTTCAGATGATTTTCAAAAATAGAAATCACGGACAACCAAATCACCTTACTTAATTCAGATATAAGTAAGTACAAGATTTTCTCCTCATTCGCTCACCCCAACTGAATAATATTCGGCTACAGGTTTCTGGAGAACTCACTTGCAACGTCCAATTTACTCAACGTCATGCAAGCCAGCCAGCGAGATAATAGATACACACAGAACTAGACATATTCGCTATCTTATCCTCCACACATTGACTAGTCATACTAGTGACTGACAATGTTACGCGAAAGTTACAAAGATAGTCCCACTTTACTGAAACTCACTATGCAAATGAATTGCTGTGAGCTCAAACTGACTAACTTATTCTCTTCATGGTTAATAAAACTGTAGGTGAGAAATGACAAACATAAGGAAATACACCACACTTTTACCAAGTGCTTCTTACTAAACTGTGAGTTACCCATAAAAACTTATAGGCTGCCCTCTATTCTAATGACGCATGTCCCTCCACTTACGATGAAAGCATTCATAGGAAATCTATCTGAATATAACTGTATTCAGATTATTGAATCATACAAATTTGTGTATGAAATAACGATTATTACGAAAGGCGACCTTCTCCCAGACACCCTAAAGAGAAGAATATCTAACGATCTGGATAGAATATTCTTTGCTGCTACATTACGATTGGTATTCTCAAGCCACCCGTTGTTCTTCAACAACTCCAATGATAAATTATCACATTTAACCACTTCTATGTGTATCTAACAATTTACTTGCTCGTGTGAAGCGAAATACATAAGTCGTCCGATGCGTGTTTTATCTAACAGAGTCAAAGAACATTATCCCACTTGCCTACGGAAAGGTAACAGTGAATCAATAAGGAGTGCTATAATTGAACATGTATTCAACACTGGTCACTCCATTTGTTGGGTGGAATTCATTGAAATTCATCTACAGAGTCAAAAGAAGCCTCTCGAAAACTGTTAGCTTCTGTATACTTTGCATTACCGAGGCCTTAGTGATCCGGATGGAGAACCCTGATTTATGAAACCTCTCCATCCCCTCCCTCTACCTTGCGTGCAATTCCATGTCCGACTGCTTTGTTACTGTTTTACATTATTCCTTTATGTTTCCAGTGGAACATTGGGTTTCAAGCAAGAGCTGTGAAGTTGCAGTACCAGAGGCGTTACTTATACGGAGTGGAGTCGCTAGCCTCACACCCAACCTTCCCTCTTTACTGGCCCTATTGCAGGCTTACCGAGGTTTAGGACTGCGTCGACCGGGTGTAGAATCCCGGGTCATATGTGTGTTTGGCGAGTGCACTACCGCTGAACAACCGAAGCACACTTTCTTTCTGACGAATACTATTTGTGAATTTTCCTATCATATTTTAAAAGCATCTTTTTCCTAACCAACCCTTCATTTACTCTTCCTGCCTATTACATAACTTATTTTGGAAACTTGTCCCCGCTCTCTTTCATTAATATCCAATTTTTCTGATTGTCCTTCATGTTACACAACCCAACCCTCATCGATACTTACCAGTCTTCACCCACCCACCCCTAGTTAAAATTTCATTATTCACCACATTTTTAAGCCTTTTCATGACCTAAACAATAACCAACCCTAGCTAAATCTTATTCTTGTCTGACAAACCTATTGCACACATACGCTAAATGAATGAATTCGCAGAAAAGGGACTGACTCTTCGCTGAACTGTTTCTACCTCAATTACGGAAGTGATGTGATGAATAAACATTACTTGTATATTAAACATGCATATTGGTCAGTCTCATTGGGCACATACTCACTGCTTCTCAATTTAGCTTTTGAACAAATTAACTTCCAATAGGACACCATCCTACTACATTTTATGATTTCATTTTACTTGAAACATTTATCAGGCAGTCAGTCATTCAGATGTATTGAGATCTCCTTATGAATCACTAGATGCGTCTCAGATTGACGTCAATATTAAATTGTAATCATCAACATCATAACTATGATTTCCACTCATGTTATAATTCACAGGACTGTTTTCCACTTTAGATGATACTAGTTATTCATCCCTTTATGGTGCACACGAACTATTAACTAACCTTATCAGCTTCATTACAGAATCCATTTTTGCCGGAAAATGTATAGAACTAAGGTAAATTTACTTTCGCTTAATGATGATCCCAATCCCAATAGTATGCCAGTATATAGACTGTTAACAAACAGAAAATTAGTGACTGTGAATCACCTTAGTTGGCTTCCATACGTTATTTCAGTATGTACAATATGTCCGTTGAGGCATCACGAATTATCGCTGTATTACAGCCACTATTTTCACTTCAGCTACAAGCAAGCAGTTTAGATTACGTGTACGAAGAAGAAGAGGATGCAATGCAACTCGAGTCTTGTCAACTTCTCTTTTACAAATATTGCTTCAGTCTCTAAAAGACTCCAAGTGACAAGAAACTAACTTGTGATACTACAAACAACAATACATACGGATGAATGGAGGAAATATAACCAACTTTCATCTTTGCGTTATATCCACCACCGTGTTAACCACTCCTCCGATTTCGTCAATGCAATTACAGGCACCCATACAAAATAAAATATGAAGAAGAATTCTCCGACAGTTTAAACAACAGAATCAGGAATATCAACAAACCTCAAGGTACCATGATCTTCAGTCACCTGGATGAGCACACGTGTCGCCTATGGTGTAACTACCATATGGACTATCCTTCGAGAGAGTGGGAAACATTCCTACAACAAACAAAAGATTTCCCAGGATAAAATCATTTCCCAATGCTTTTCTAAGTACTTCAATTTCGACTGGTTGCTGTTGGTCATTTTCAGAATTGTTGGTTATGGCTGCAATGATCTAGTTTGGTCAATTTGCGAAATTGCAAGGTACATAGGCCGTAGCCAGAGGACGCTTCCAAAACGGATACGAGAACATATTCCAGCTGCATGGCTTTACAAGGGAGAAAGGAAGTGTGTGAGAAGCTCTGTTCGAGAACACCTGATCGACTCCTGCCATTTTGACAACCCTGACCATGATTTTAATATATTCTACAGAATGCACGGTAACTCCCCGCGTTTTCTTCGTTATAGACTTCTAAAGACAGTGGAGGCCTTGACAAATCATGTCTTTAAGCCAGACTTTTGTGTACAAAAGAAGTGTGTACAATCCCTACTTCTGCCTTGGCCGTAGAGAGATAGACATTTATTTACTTATTTATTTTGCTTGTTTGTTTAGTTATTCTATGTACCTTTCCCTTAATACTATGATTATCATTATTATTATTACTATTCGCAATCTGAATTGTTTCCGCAGGTCCCACTTGTCATTCGAAATCCGAAATTATTTTTTTTTACAATATTGCATTCTATCGTATCAAATTTCCCACCGTGTTATGTAAAATTTTATATTCGCCTACTACTATGCACATATATACACTTTATGTATGATTCTATATATGACACTAATTGTCTTGCTACTTGACATCCTACTACATTTTACTTGAAACATTTGTCAGTCAGTCAGATGTTTTAAAGATCTCCTTATGAATTATTAAATGCGTCTCAGATTCACGTCAATATTAAATTTTAATCATCAACATCATAATTATGATTTCCACTCATGTTATAATTCACAGGACTGTTTTCCACTTTAGATGATACTAGTTATTCATCCCTTTATGGTGCACACGAATTCTTCGACAGTTTAAACAGCAGAATCAGGTATATCAACAAACCTCAAGGTACCATGATCTTCAGTCACCTGGATGAGCACACGTATCGCCTATGGTGTAATTTCCCTTTGGACTATCCTTCGAGAAAGTGGGAAACATTCCTACAACAAACAAAAGATTTCCCAGGATTAAATCATTTCCCAATGCTTTTCTAAGTATCTTTCAATGACTTTGTGACTGTTGAAAAACACATTTGAATTTCGACTGGTTGCTGTTGATCATTTTCAGAATTGTTGGTTATGGCTGTAATGGTTTAGTTTGGCCAAACTGCGAAATTCCAAGGTACATTGGCCGTAGCCAGAGGACGCTTCCAAAACGGAGATGAAAACATATTCCAGCTGCATGGCTTTACAAGGGAGAAAGGATGTGTGAGAGAAGCTCTGTTCGAGAACACCTGATCGACTCCTGCCATTTTGACAACCCTGACCATGATTTTAATATCATCTACAGAATCCACGGTAACTTCCCGCGTTGTCTTCGTCACAGACTTCTAAAGACAGCGGAGGTCTTGGCAATTCATGACTTTAAGCCAGACTTTTGTGTACAAAAGAAGTGTGTACAATCCCTACTTCTGCCTTGGCCGTAGAGAGATAGACATTTATTTACTTATTTATTTTGCTTGTTTGTTTAGTTATTCTATGTACCTTTCCCTTATCATTATTAGTATTATTATTAGTAGTAGTAGTGTAAAGAAGACAAGACTGAGGAGGTTGAAACGTATGGTACATAGCTAAATTTGGTATACCATATTCTCAAGCGGCCATTTGTACATCATTTACCACATCCTTGACGAATTGGTCGAATATCGTCCCATTCGATAGCTTCTTGGATTCTGCATCATATGGCAACATTCTTTTCATGGTTCTCTTCTTTGATTGCTCTTTCCAGTCTGCCAAACATATTGTTACTTCGTTTCTGATGTACTACTTATATCGGATTTTAAGTAGCACTCACCGCAGTAGTAGTAGTAGTATCGTTATTATTATTATCATTATTGTTTTCACTCTGGATTGTTTCCACAGGTCCCACTTTTCATTAGAAATCCTAAATTATATTTTTTACAATATTGCATTCTATCTTATCAAATTTCCCACCGCGTTATGTAAAATTTTATATTCGTCTACTAATCCTACAGTTATGCACATCTATACACCTTATGTATTATTCTGTATATGACATTAATTGTCTTGCTACTTGACATTTGACTATGATTATAATCACAAATATTTTTACCGGATTTCATACTATTTTAATTTAAATCCCTCACCGGATGTAATATGTTAAAAAAAACCTTCTACATACGATCTTACAGCTTGATAAAAAATCCCCTGAAAACTCTCTTCACTGAACCCTGTGACCTTAGTAATTCAATACGAATCATTAAACTATAATTTCAATCTGCAAATGAAACAGCAAGCTAGCCTATGGAATTCATTTCCAATAGACAACAAAATTAATCACACACAAAGAGATATGCATAATACACACACACACACTCTCTCTCACCACTCATTCACTCGCTCACTCAACCACTCGCAAACACACAACTCTGACCTCCAATCCGCTGACCTTGGCCCACTTCCACTCTCGTCTCCCATTCGTCCATTATAAACTCACCTTGACAACATTTACACCCATTTCAATTGGTCGAAATGTGGCTCGTCTTTTCGAGAAACAGCTTGGTTACTTTCACACTCAACACTGTCTCACGCCGTCTCGTGTGGTCTTCGCAGATCTATCTCTCTCGAAGTTTACCGGTGAATCATGTCTGGCCGTGGAAAAGGTGGAAAGGGATTGGGTAAAGGAGGAGCCAAGCGACATCGGAAGGTTCTCCGAGACAACATCCAAGGCATCACGAAGCCCGCTATCCGCCGTCTCGCTCGTCGTGGTGGTGTGAAACGCATCTCAGGCTTGATCTACGAAGAGACTCGTGGTGTTCTGAAGGTGTTTTTGGAGAATGTGATTCGTGACGCTGTGACATACACGGAGCATGCGAAGAGGAAGACAGTGACAGCTATGGATGTTGTGTACGCTTTGAAACGCCAAGGTCGTACTCTGTACGGTTTCGGTGGTTAGTTTAGTGAGTCAGTGAGTGAGTGAGTTTGAGGTGACCTTAGTTGAATTTGGTCTGCACGAGAACGTCTCACGGTCCTTTTTAGGACCACTAGAATTTGATTTGTGCATGTTATTTGTTAGACGTTTATTACGAGTGTTATTGGGGATGTGGTGTTATAATAGGAGTACAATGTGATGGTGACGGGTTGTTGCGAATCGTGAAATTGTCGGTCACAGTACTTCATGTAGACAGATGTTAAATTGAGAATTGTATTAGAGAAGTGGTGTTTTACGTAGTGCATACTGGTTAGTTTTGTATCAGTGATTGTGGTGAGGTTGTGTTGATAGGTGGCTCCCTGTCTAAATTTCTCAGCTTAGTAGAACTGATCTTTGAATGCGTTGTCCAGGGTTTACAAACGAAACCCAGCGGTTAGTCCTTAATGGTTACAATTACATCACAACTCGTCCTTAGTATCTCAGACACCGCTAACTTGAGCTAAAATATATAACAAGTAGGAATTGTTAAATTCATGAAATTTCGGTAGAACTCGTCATCTGAGTACTCTACATACGGGGATGTATGTACTATTGAAATTACCTTGGGAGATATAAAACAGATCAGCAAATAGACTACATCGAATTAATCATGCAGAAAGACAGATCATGTTCTAAATATATAGGAGGAAAAGGAAGTTGAGATAAAATGCATCGCTCCTCAGTGATATCACTTAGATAAACAGATAGTCATTAGAGAATATATCAATATTAGTGGTTGTAATGATAACAGTATTAATAATAATGGCGCAGTGATTTAGGATGGTACAGATAAAAGGTAGTTTTAAATGAATCAAAAATAATAATAAGGTGGAAACAAGCGTTCTAAGTGTTAATAATAATTATCAGTAAGTGACACGTAGGTCTACCATGGTGGATTCAGAGTGACGACCGTTTCCTTTTGTACACAGAGAAACAGTTTATGAACTCGAATTGCACGAGCTTCTGCAATTACAAGCATATTCCTGTTTCCATAGTGAAAGAAAGACCAGATTTGCAGTATTCGAAACGATAACATTCTAAGTGGTAGCAGAGTAGCAATACTATAAGTTTGATGCATCCAAAATTTAAGCATATCAATTTTTAGTTAAAGTCAATTCATACACTTTCAAAGTAGAAAAGAGGTGGGAGCAGTAGGATAGAAAACAGAAAAAAATAACAAAAAACGAAAGCGGTTGCAGTTTATACGATTGGAATTTGCTCAGTGAGTTGAGATCACTGAATTCGATGACTAATTAATGTAATCAAATTTCAGTTACCAAGGCAGTGAGAGATTAATCACACTCTCCTTGTGTCTGGAGGTGACATCATTAGGGTATTTATCCAGTTTTGATTAGCTTATAGAAGTATCGCTGTATGATATTATATGAGTTGAGCTGCAGGGAAGTTTCTTTTTATTGCACCTTTCAGTCTTTTGTCAATCGTTTGTGACACTTTGATTAGACACACTATTCTACTACCACCTACACATTAAAGTATGTTATTATCACATTTACATCATTGTAATTTCTGGTAGTCTGGAGCCGATGAGAACCTGTGAAATAGAATGATATCATTTTATACTGCAAATCTGGTCTTCCTTTCTCTATCGAAATTTATCAAGGGAACCACATGTATGAAATATTCCTGTTTCTTTGTCTGCTGACAACAGAGAATGACTTGATAGCGTCGTTGTCATGTCCACAAGATGTCTTGTTAATGTCTTGTTACAGCATTTATATCCATCATGCGAGTAGAAAATCGCCTTTCTCTACGGCCTATGTATTTGCTTCCAAAAGACATCCAAATTGATACAGGCAGTTTGAAGTGTCAGGGATATGTGACTGGTCTTTCAGATTGTTGAAGCACTAGCTTGATGGTGATAAGGAAGATAAGATTTGCATCATTCATCGTGTCTACGTTTGACTTCTTCGTCTACATTATCCCGTTTGAATGGCAAATGGATGCAGACAGATTCCTTCGGAACTGAGCTGGAATAACTAACCTCTCTGATAGGGCAATAGTCGAGGTTTTAGAAATCTCTAGGTTTCTCAAGGTAACATCCTTAGCTGTGTTAAAACAGTCTACTCTTAAACTGAAGCGATTATCATTATTCCACAAACTACGGTCTCTACAATAATGTTTGAAGCCATTCCACCAGGTGCTTCCTATTTAAAAAGAATCTTATCGAGTATGGGAATAGAGTCTATTTTTAAATCACACCTGAATTGGATTCCATTTTAAGTGAAAATGCTGGCTAATTAAGTTACGAAAGTAAGTAAATGTGCTGCTCACATTATCTTCAAATGCAGATATTCGTTTGATATACGCGGTTACCGGAGAACATTTCTAGCGGTCTGGAGAGTAGAAGCGCTGCAAGCTCTTCCGGGTTCATACTTGGGAACAATTTGCAAGGAGACACTCCGGACTACCAGGACAAATATATCAGGGTTTCTGCAATTTGACCCATGGGCCCTACTGGCTGAGGCCTTAAATGTCTCATCAACACTTGATGTACAGTTCAGGTCTGCTGAATTTATGGGATATCCAATAAGTAGAAGGAATCTAAGTTGCTTCATTGTGCCGAAACCGTTGCTACCAAGCGATTACCTGAGTTGAGTATGATAATAGGTGAGTGAGTATATT
Source organism: Trichobilharzia szidati (assembly GCA_944472155.2). Taxonomy (NCBI): domain Eukaryota; kingdom Metazoa; phylum Platyhelminthes; class Trematoda; order Strigeidida; family Schistosomatidae; genus Trichobilharzia; species Trichobilharzia szidati. The sequence goes on along the minus strand of OX235271.1, from coordinate 100,631,739 downwards.
CGCGCTATTCGAACAAATGGATCCCTCTGTCGAAATTTCACAAACCTAATCTGAATTCTATTCCCTGTTTAGAATAAACGTCGATTCTCCATTTTATTTTTTCAATATTAATTGACTTATATTCATGAAGCGGTTGTAAAGGAACTACGAAATGATATAATCTCGCGAAATTTGTCTTCTTAATTATATTCATGAGTTCTGTCCCGTAAGTTGTCATATGAAGTTTATACGGTACCTTATGGACTACATCAACTGTATACGTTGGCAGTGAACGGAACTGTGAAGCCGTCGACCTTTAGTTAATGATAACAATGGTTGGGAATTCACAAGCTGCAAATGCAGAATAGCCAAGCGGTCGCATTTGAAACTTACAAAATGCCTATTGCTTACCGACGTGAATGTGCATAAATATTATAAGCCTACCTCAGTGAGTATAAAACTCAGTCTTCTATTAAGCCTACAAAGTATGTAGCATCGAAATATATTTCAAGGGAATATTCAACATGAAACATCAAATCAATGGAGTGAACTGTGCATGTTGATAGCTTTATGCATAAACTTAATTTGAACGACTGAGATTACAAATCAAATTAACTCCTTAACATTCTGTTACCCATCACTCATAAGGGGGCTTGTAGTTATCGACAGTTACTGGAAGCTCTTGCACAGTCGGTAGGATACGCATTACTATGTACAGTTCAGTTAACGCGGTTCACACGCTCAAAATGAACACGGACAATAGGTATAATAAAAGCCCTGGCCGTCCCCCAACCTACAGTCATATTCCTTCAACTACCACTGCCTTGCCCGTAACAACTACCATCCGACCACAACGCTGGCGACATATCACCATGCCTGTTACACGTTAATCCCCTTACGCTCATCGCCTACAACCCCACCTAAACGCCCTAAGGCTGGTCGGACGGTCAGTACTACCTGGCGGGCATGCCAAGTTCACGACAATTTACACGAACCCCATTACGAAATACATCTTACTGCTAGCACACTGTCCTCAGCACTTCTTAAGGAAATCCGCCATAACGCAACTGCACACCCTGTGTCGTCCAAAGAAAGTGAAACAAAAAGACTACAATCATTGTTTGGTAGCCCTTAAGAGGGCTGTGGTAGCGTTCTCTACTTCTGGTGGAATGTTTTACTTCGAGCCACTGTACTTCGTGACAGCCTTTGTTCCTTCTGACACGGCGTGCTTAGCAAGCTCACCGGGCAACAAGAGACGGACAGCTGTCTGAACTTCGCGGCTGGAGATGGTGGACTTCTTGTTGTAGTGAGACAACCTGCTTGCCTCAGCTGCAATGCGTTCGAAAATATCGTTGACGAAGGAGTTCATTATTGACATGGCTTTGGATGAAATACCAGTGTCAGGGTGGACTTGACGAAGAACTTTGTAGATGTAGATGGCATAGCTCTCCTTCCTCCTCCTCTTCTTCTTCTTGTCAACCTTCGGCAACTTAGCCTTAGATGCCTTCTTCGCAGCTTTACCAGATACAACTTTAGGTGGCATAGTCGTAGAGAGACGCAGACAAATTGACAATTGTTTGTTTCCCTATATATATTATTTTGTCAGACGTGAATTTGCCTTTTAGGTCTTTAGATTGTGATAAATAACAGAGCTTTTCATTGGCTATCTTTGTAGTGTTTTAAGCCAATCGGAAACGAGAGGTGAGGCTTTCGGAAATGACCTTGTTAACAGCCCACTAAATCTCATGTCTACAATCGATCATTTTCCTGACCTTTGTTTATGGCTAACAATAGCTTTAGGCCTGCCTACTACCACCATGTGAAGCGTTAGTGCTAGTCAACATAGGAATGTAGTAAAAGGGTGGTCTGATAAAATTTGGAAGGAATTCTACACCCATAGGTGTGAGCTATTTGACATTATAATAGAAATGAATAAGTAGATATTTTTCTAATTCATTTGTAGGTCTATGCTCGTTAATTTTTTTTAACTCATAACAAAGATGAATTAAGACCTAGTTGATTACATTGGTATCATTTTTCAACGCAGATTTCTTCATTTTCCTCGCTCTATCTACCGAATTTGTGGACGCTGTTTTAATTTCCACACATTCTGTCATATGTAGAGAACGGCTTTCGTTAAACTTAAGCAACTAAGGAAGACATCATTCTGTTTCTCGGTCAATAAATGGTGTAACCTAGTACATCTTAGATGGTAGTAGGTAACTAGTAGCTTACTATTGTCTTGTATGCCTGTCAAACCATTGGAGTAATTAGTGTGAATTTACTGAATCCTACGGAAACATATGACACAGAGTGAACTTTTTCCCCCTTAGACGCCTATCGATTTGGATAGTTCATTAAATGTATCTCAAATGGGTCTTTTGATTTCAGCATAGACTCCAACATTCTCAAGTGTATTAAAAACTACCTATTTGGCAGCAAGGAGGTTAGAGTGAATAGAATATTGAAGATGAATCAACCACTAGTGATGATCCACGCTGCAAAAACCCCTTTGATTAATGTATGTTTCGACGGACGGTTGTGCCTTCATCCTTGGGTAAAAATATATATAAAAATTATTTGCGCTAGATACATCTTGAGCTAGGACGTACTAACTATGTTTGTTAGCGGAGAAGTTATGATTGATTTATGTGCTAACACAATAACTTTAGTGGACGAATTCTTATTAAGCTTATCCTTCATTTGCGTCCCAATCATTCGTCGGCTAGAGAATGACAAAGATTTAATATATATATATATATATATATATATATATATATATATTCAAATCTCTTGGGGATCCTATTGCATTTAAGGCACTCAATGAGTACCTGAAGTTTAGTGCAAGGCTCGCTGAAGCCAAAGCATCGTTGGAATTTTTCAAAGAATATGTAGAAACCGAACGCTATCCCAAACTATATTGGAGGTCGTTAAGACGAATGAGGATTTATCCTAATCTTTAGAATTTAAAAAGACATGCTCTTAATCAGATTGATTCTGTTAAAACTCTTATAAATGATCTAGAAAGGAACATATCACAAAGACAATTTTCAGTTGATGATTTACCTCAGGAATTACAACTGATGTTCTTTGAATATGTTAATAACGTTACAGTAAACAGAAGTAATAATAAAAGGATAAGTCTTATCAAATCTCTCGAAAGCCAAAAGCTTGATAGGAACTAGAATAACGATTTCGAGGACATAATGTGGCTTTCATGAATAAACAGCAAAACAAAGTCTCATCAAATTCTTCTCTATATTTACTGCGTAGAACACTGATTAGGCTGTCTATATTTCCACCTACAGGTTTTTTTCCATACTGACACCATGTGAAGCGTGAGTGCCTAGTAATTCTTTGAGGCTACACGAGGTGATTCCTAAGTCTAATTGCCTTTCGGCGATTTATTGACATAGATAATCTACTGTTTCCATAAACGATACATTTTTGAATAGTGATGATACATCCATGGATAACACGCTTTTGTACCTCACATTAGTCTCGGATATTTTAGAAATAAAGTTGAAGACATCACTACTTCTATGTTACACGATTTCTCTGTGCGACGGACCCAGAATCTTCACTAACCACTTTGCTGTTCCGTGAAATGGAGAGTTATACATATCTAAAATAGAGTAAAGAGGAAGACCCGGTTTGTGCACTTTTGGAAGACCGTAAAGACGTGGAGTATTGGTACCCGTCGGTTTCATGAATTCATACGTGGTTGATGATAATACTCCTATTAGGTTGAGTTTTTTGAGGGACTCGGTCTTTAGATTCTCCGCTCTTAAATTGAGGTCTTTGGTCTAAATATTTCTTTGTTAATTATAATTACGATTGTACAGCTCATGAAAATGAATCGTCGAAAAGAAAATTTTCTTCGCTGTTTGTGTCTTTGGAAACACCAAGAGATTGGAATTCAGTTTCATCACTCAAAATACCTTCCATTTTCTCAACATAATCGCTTTTTCCAGTAAAACTATACTTAAGGGATCCAGATTGCCTTACCTGTACGGCTTACCAAAGATGCATAAGCCTGACATCCCTATGAGACCAATATTATCTATGATTAATTCGCCGTATCACAAAGTAGCTAGGTGTATATCAGCAATGTTAGAACCGATCGGTTGTAAATTAGCAATCTACAGCCTAAAAGACACCTTCCAATTCGCTAAACAATTAGAGAATGTAAGCATCTCAAATAAATTTATGGTGTACTTCGACGTGTCTTCACTGTTTACAAAAATCCTATTGGAAGATTTTTGTAAACAGTGAAGACACGTCGAAGTACACCATAAATTTATTTGAGATGCTTACATTCTCTAATTGTTTAGCGAATTGGAAGGTGTCTTTTAGGCTGTAGATTGCTAATTTACAACCGATCGGTTCTAACATTGCTGATATACACCTAGCTACTTTGTGATACGGCGAATTAATCATAGATAATATTGGTCTCATAGGGATGTCAGGCTTATGCATCTTTGGTAAGCCGTACAGGTAAGGCAATCTGGATCCCTTAAGTATAGTTTTACTGGAAAAAGCGATTATGTTGAGAAAATGGAAGGTATTTTGAGTGATGAAACTGAATTCCAATCTCTTGGTGTTTCCAAAGACACAAACAGCGAAGAAAATTTTCTTTTCGACGATTCATTTTCATGAGCTGTACAATCGTAATTATAATTAACAAAGAAATATTTAGACCAAAGACCTCAATTTAAGAGCGGAGAATCTAAAGACCGAGTCCCTCAAAAAACTCAACCTAATAGGAGTATTATCATCAACCACGTATGAATTCATGAAACCGACGGGTACCAATACTCCACGTCTTTACGGTCTTCCAAAAGTGCACAAACCGGGTCTTCCTCTTTACTCTATTTTAGATATGTATAACTCTCCATTTCACGGAACAGCAAAGTGGTTAGTGAAGATTCTGGGTCCGTCGCACAGAGAAATCGTGTAACATAGAAGTAGTGATGTCTTCAACTTTATTTCTAAAATATCCGAGACTAATGTGAGGTACAAAAGCGTGTTATCCATGGATGTATCATCACTATTCAAAAATGTATCGTTTATGGAAACAGTAGATTATCTATGTCAATAAATCGCCGAAAGGCAATTAGACTTAGGAATCACCTCGTGTAGCCTCAAAGAATTACTAGGCACTCACGCTTCACATGGTGTCAGTATGGAAAAAAACCTGTAGGTGGAAATATAGACAGCCTAATCAGTGTTCTACGCAGTAAATATAGAGAAGAATTTGATGAGACTTTGTTTTGCTGTTTATTCATGAAAGCCACATTATGTCCTCGAAATCGTTATTCTAGTTCCTATCAAGCTTTTGGCTTTCGAGAGATTTGATAAGACTTATCCTTTTATTATTACTTCTGTTTACTGTAACGTTATTAACATATTCAAAGAACATCAGTTGTAATTCCTGAGGTAAATCATCAACTGAAAATTGTCTTTGTGATATGTTCCTTTCTAGATCATTTATAAGAGTTTTAACAGAATCAATCTGATTAAGAGCATGTCTTTTTAAATTCTAAAGATTAGGATAAATCCTCATTCGTCTTAACGACCTCCAATATAGTTTGGGATAGCGTTCGGTTTCTACATATTCTTTGAAAAATTCCAACGATGCTTTGGCTTCAGCGAGCCTTGCACTAAACTTCAGGTACTCATTGAGTGCCTTAAATGCAATAGGATCCCCAAGAGATTTGAATATATATATATATATATATATATATTAAATCTTTGTCATTCTCTAGCCGACGAATGATTGGGACGCAAATGAAGGATAAGCTTAATAAGAATTCGTCCACTAAAGTTATTGTGTTAGCACATAAATCAATTATAACTTCTCCGCTAACAAACATAGTTAGTACGTCCTAGCTCAAGATGTATCTAGCGCATATAATAAGGATGAAGGCACAACCGTCCGTCGAAACATACATTAATCAAAGGGGTTTTTGCAGCGTGGATCATTACTAGTGGTTGATTCATCCTCAATATTCTATTCACTCTAACCTCCTTGCTGCCAAATAGGTAGTTTTTAATACACTTGAGAATGTTGGAGTCTATGCTGAAATCAAAAGACCGATTTGAGATACATTTAATGAACTATCTAAATCGATAGGCGTCTAAGGGGAAAAAATTTCACTCAGTGTCATATGTTTCCGTAGGATTCAGTAAATTCACACTAATTACTCCAATGGTTTGACAGGCATACAAGACAATAGTAAGCTACTAGTTACCTACTACCATCCAAGATGTACTAGGTTACACCATTTATTGACCGAGAAACAGAATGATGTCTTCCTTAGTTGCTTAAGTTTAACGAAAGCCGTTTTCTACATATGACAGAATGTGTGGAAATTAAAACAGCGTCCACAAATTCGGTAGATAGAGCGAGGAAAATGAAGAAATCTGCGTTGAAAAATGATACCAATGTAATCAACTAGGTCTTAATTCATCTTTGTTATGAGTTAAAAAAAATTAACGAGCATAGACCTACAAATGAATTAGAAAAATATCTACTTATTCATTTCTATTATAATGTCAAATAGCTCACACCTATGGGTGTAGAATTCCTTCCAAATTTTATCAGACCACCCTTTTACTACATTCCTATGTTGACTAGCACTAACGCTTCACATGGTGGTAGTAGGCAGGCCTAAAGCTATTGTTAGCCATAAACAAAGGTCAGGAAAATGATCGATTGTAGACATGAGATTTAGTGGGCTGTTAACAAGGTCATTTCCGAAAGCCTCACCTCTCGTTTCCGATTGGCTTAAAACACTACAAAGATAGCCAATGAAAAGCTCTGTTATTTATCACAATCTAAAGACCTAAAAGGCAAATTCACGTCTGACAAAATAATATATATAGGGAAACAAACAATTGTCAATTTGTCTGCGTCTCTCTACGACTATGCCACCTAAAGTTGTATCTGGTAAAGCTGCGAAGAAGGCATCTAAGGCTAAGTTGCCGAAGGTTGACAAGAAGAAGAAGAGGAGGAGGAAGGAGAGCTATGCCATCTACATCTACAAAGTTCTTCGTCAAGTCCACCCTGACACTGGTATTTCATCCAAAGCCATGTCAATAATGAACTCCTTCGTCAACGATATTTTCGAACGCATTGCAGCTGAGGCAAGCAGGTTGTCTCACTACAACAAGAAGTCCACCATCTCCAGCCGCGAAGTTCAGACAGCTGTCCGTCTCTTGTTGCCCGGTGAGCTTGCTAAGCACGCCGTGTCAGAAGGAACAAAGGCTGTCACGAAGTACAGTGGCTCGAAGTAAAACATTCCACCAGAAGTAGAGAACGCTACCACAGCCCTCTTAAGGGCTACCAAACAATGATTGTAGTCTTTTTGTTTCACTTTCTTTGGACGACACAGGGTGTGCAGTTGCGTTATGGCGGATTTCCTTAAGAAGTGCTGAGGACAGTGTGCTAGCAGTAAGATGTATTTCGTAATGGGGTTCGTGTAAATTGTCGTGAACTTGGCATGCCCGCCAGGTAGTACTGACCGTCCGACCAGCCTTAGGGCGTTTAGGTGGGGTTGTAGGCGATGAGCGTAAGGGGATTAACGTGTAACAGGCATGGTGATATGTCGCCAGCGTTGTGGTCGGATGGTAGTTGTTACGGGCAAGGCAGTGGTAGTTGAAGGAATATGACTGTAGGTTGGGGGACGGCCAGGGCTTTTATTATACCTATTGTCCGTGTTCATTTTGAGCGTGTGAACCGCGTTAACTGAACTGTACATAGTAATGCGTATCCTACCGACTGTGCAAGAGCTTCCAGTAACTGTCGATAACTACAAGCCCCCTTATGAGTGATGGGTAACAGAATGTTAAGGAGTTAATTTGATTTGTAATCTCAGTCGTTCAAATTAAGTTTATGCATAAAGCTATCAACATGCACAGTTCACTCCATTGATTTGATGTTTCATGTTGAATATTCCCTTGAAATATATTTCGATGCTACATACTTTGTAGGCTTAATAGAAGACTGAGTTTTATACTCACTGAGGTAGGCTTATAATATTTATGCACATTCACGTCGGTAAGCAATAGGCATTTTGTAAGTTTCAAATGCGACCGCTTGGCTATTCTGCATTTGCAGCTTGTGAATTCCCAACCATTGTTATCATTAACTAAAGGTCGACGGCTTCACAGTTCCGTTCACTGCCAACGTATACAGTTGATGTAGTCCATAAGGTACCGTATAAACTTCATATGACAACTTACGGGACAGAACTCATGAATATAATTAAGAAGACAAATTTCGCGAGATTATATCATTTCGTAGTTCCTTTACAACCGCTTCATGAATATAAGTCAATTAATATTGAAAAAATAAAATGGAGAATCGACGTTTATTCTAAACAGGGAATAGAATTCAGATTAGGTTTGTGAAATTTCGACAGAGGGATCCATTTGTTCGAATAGCGCGAATATACTCACTCACCTATTATCATACTCAACTCAGGTAATCGCTTGGTAGCAACGGTTTCGGCACAATGAAGCAACTTAGATTCCTTCTACTTATTGGATATCCCATAAATTCAGCAGACCTGAACTGTACATCAAGTGTTGATGAGACATTTAAGGCCTCAGCCAGTAGGGCCCATGGGTCAAATTGCAGAAACCCTGATATATTTGTCCTGGTAGTCCGGAGTGTCTCCTTGCAAATTGTTCCCAAGTATGAACCCGGAAGAGCTTGCAGCGCTTCTACTCTCCAGACCGCTAGAAATGTTCTCCGGTAACCGCGTATATCAAACGAATATCTGCATTTGAAGATAATGTGAGCAGCACATTTACTTACTTTCGTAACTTAATTAGCCAGCATTTTCACTTAAAATGGAATCCAATTCAGGTGTGATTTAAAAATAGACTCTATTCCCATACTCGATAAGATTCTTTTTAAATAGGAAGCACCTGGTGGAATGGCTTCAAACATTATTGTAGAGACCGTAGTTTGTGGAATAATGATAATCGCTTCAGTTTAAGAGTAGACTGTTTTAACACAGCTAAGGATGTTACCTTGAGAAACCTAGAGATTTCTAAAACCTCGACTATTGCCCTATCAGAGAGGTTAGTTATTCCAGCTCAGTTCCGAAGGAATCTGTCTGCATCCATTTGCCATTCAAACGGGATAATGTAGACGAAGAAGTCAAACGTAGACACGATGAATGATGCAAATCTTATCTTCCTTATCACCATCAAGCTAGTGCTTCAACAATCTGAAAGACCAGTCACATATCCCTGACACTTCAAACTGCCTGTATCAATTTGGATGTCTTTTGGAAGCAAATACATAGGCCGTAGAGAAAGGCGATTTTCTACTCGCATGATGGATATAAATGCTGTAACAAGACATTAACAAGACATCTTGTGGACATGACAACGACGCTATCAAGTCATTCTCTGTTGTCAGCAGACAAAGAAACAGGAATATTTCATACATGTGGTTCCCTTGATAAATTTCGATAGAGAAAGGAAGACCAGATTTGCAGTATAAAATGATATCATTCTATTTCACAGGTTCTCATCGGCTCCAGACTACCAGAAATTACAATGATGTAAATGTGATAATAACATACTTTAATGTGTAGGTGGTAGTAGAATAGTGTGTCTAATCAAAGTGTCACAAACGATTGACAAAAGACTGAAAGGTGCAATAAAAAGAAACTTCCCTGCAGCTCAACTCATATAATATCATACAGCGATACTTCTATAAGCTAATCAAAACTGGATAAATACCCTAATGATGTCACCTCCAGACACAAGGAGAGTGTGATTAATCTCTCACTGCCTTGGTAACTGAAATTTGATTACATTAATTAGTCATCGAATTCAGTGATCTCAACTCACTGAGCAAATTCCAATCGTATAAACTGCAACCGCTTTCGTTTTTTGTTATTTTTTTCTGTTTTCTATCCTACTGCTCCCACCTCTTTTCTACTTTGAAAGTGTATGAATTGACTTTAACTAAAAATTGATATGCTTAAATTTTGGATGCATCAAACTTATAGTATTGCTACTCTGCTACCACTTAGAATGTTATCGTTTCGAATACTGCAAATCTGGTCTTTCTTTCACTATGGAAACAGGAATATGCTTGTAATTGCAGAAGCTCGTGCAATTCGAGTTCATAAACTGTTTCTCTGTGTACAAAAGGAAACGGTCGTCACTCTGAATCCACCATGGTAGACCTACGTGTCACTTACTGATAATTATTATTAACACTTAGAACGCTTGTTTCCACCTTATTATTATTTTTGATTCATTTAAAACTACCTTTTATCTGTACCATCCTAAATCACTGCGCCATTATTATTAATACTGTTATCATTACAACCACTAATATTGATATATTCTCTAATGACTATCTGTTTATCTAAGTGATATCACTGAGGAGCGATGCATTTTATCTCAACTTCCTTTTCCTCCTATATATTTAGAACATGATCTGTCTTTCTGCATGATTAATTCGATGTAGTCTATTTGCTGATCTGTTTTATATCTCCCAAGGTAATTTCAATAGTACATACATCCCCGTATGTAGAGTACTCAGATGACGAGTTCTACCGAAATTTCATGAATTTAACAATTCCTACTTGTTATATATTTTAGCTCAAGTTAGCGGTGTCTGAGATACTAAGGACGAGTTGTGATGTAATTGTAACCATTAAGGACTAACCGCTGGGTTTCGTTTGTAAACCCTGGACAACGCATTCCAAAGATCAGTTCTACTAAGCTGAGAAATTTAGACAGGGAGCCACCTATCAACACAACCTCACCACAATCACTAATACAAAACTACTCAGTATGCACTACGTAAAACACCACTACATCCGCTACTCTAGAACAATTCTCAAGTTAACATCTGTCTACATAAAGTACTGTGACCGACAATTTCACGATTCGCAACAACCCGTCACCATCACATTGTACTCCCAGCAACACCACATCCCCAATGACACTCGTAATAAACGTCTAACAAATAACATGCACAAATCAAATTCTAGTGGTCCTAAAAAGGACCGTGAGACGTTCTCGTGCAGACCAAATTCAAGTTAGGTCACCTCCAACTCACTCACTCACTGACTCACTAAACTAACCACCGAAACCGTACAGAGTACGACCTTGGCGTTTCAAAGCGTACACAACATCCATAGCTGTCACTGTCTTCCTCTTCGCATGCTCCGTGTATGTCACAGCGTCACGAATCACATTCTCCAAAAACACCTTCAGAACACCACGAGTCTCTTCGTAGATCAAGCCTGAGATGCGTTTCACACCACCACGACGAGCGAGACGGCGGATAGCGGGCTTCGTGATGCCTTGGATGTTGTCTCGGAGAACCTTCCGATGCCGCTTGGCTCCTCCTTTACCCAATCCCTTTCCACCTTTTCCACGGCCAGACATGATTCACCGGTATACTTCGAGAGAGATAGATGTGCGAAGACCACACGAGACGGCGTGAGACAGTGTTGAGTGTGAAAGTAACCAAGCTGTTTCTCGAAAAGACGAGCCACATTTCGACCAATTGAAATGGGTGTAAATGTTGTCAAGGTGAGTTTATAATGGACGAATGGGAGACGAGAGTGGAAGTGGGCCAAGGTCAGCGGATTGGAGGTCAGAGTTGTGTGTTTGCGAGTGGTTGAGTGAGCGAGTGAATGAGTGGTGAGAGAGAGTGTGTGTGTGTGTATTATGCATATCTCTTTGTGTGTGATTAATTTTGTTGTCTATTGGAAATGAATTCCATAGGCTAGCTTGCTGTTTCATTTGCAGATTGAAATTATAGTTTAATGATTCGCATTGAATTACTAAGGTCACAGGGTTCAGTGAAGAGAGTTTTCAGGGGATTTTTTATCAAGCTGTAAGATCGTATGTAGAAGGTTTTTTTTAACATATTACATCCGGTGAGGGATTTAAATTAAAATAGTATGAAATCCGGTAAAAATATTTGTGATTATAATCATAGTTAAATGTCAAGTAGCAAGACAATTAATGTCATATATAGAATAATACATAAGGTGTATAGATGTGCATAATTGTAGGATTAGTAGACGAATATAAAATTTCACATAACGTGGTGGGAAATTTGATACGATAGAATGCAATATTGTAAAACATATAATTTCGGATTTCGAATGACAAGTGGGACCTGCGGAAACAATTCAGAGTGAGAATAGTAGTAATAATAATGATAATCGTAGTAGTAAGGGAAAGGTACATAGAATAACTAAACAAACAGACAAAATAAATAAATGTCTATCTCTCTACGGCCAAGGCAGAAGTAGGGATTGTACACACTTCTTTTGTACACAAAGAAAATGGCTGAAAATTCCATACTTGTACTGAAAATACGGTGTGGAATCAAGCTGTAATCAAAAATAAAATATAAAAAATTAAAGTCATGAATTGCCAAGTCCTCCTCTGTCTTTAGAAGTCTATAACGAAGAAAACGCGGGGAGTTACCGTGGATTCTGCAGAATATATCAAAATCATGGTCAGGGTTGTCAGTGTGACAGCAGTCGATCAGGTGTTCTCGAATAGAGCTTCTCACACACTTCCTTTCTCCCTTGTAAAGCCATGCAGCTGGAATATGTTTTCATCTCCGTGTGGAAAGTGTCCTCTGGCTACGGCCAATGTACCTTGGAATTTCGCAAATTGGCCAAACTAAATCATTACAGCCATAACCAACAATTCTGAAAATGATCAACAGCAACCAGTCGAAATTCAAATGTGTTTTTCAACAGTCACAAAATCGTTGAAAAATATTCAGAAAAACATTGGAGAAATGATTTTATTCTGGGAAATCTCTTGTTTGTTGTAGGAATGATTCCCACTTTCTCGAAGGATAGTCCACGGGAAATCACGCCATAGGCGATACGTGTGTTCATCCAGGTGACTGAAGATCATGGTACCTTGAGGTTTGTTGAAATCCCTGATTCTGCTGTTTAAACTGTCGGAGAATTGTTCTTTATATTTTTTGTAAGGGTGTCTGTAATTGTATGGACGAAATCGGAGGAGTGGTTAACACGGTGGTGGATATAACGCAAAGATGAAAGTTGGTTATATTTCCTCCATTCATCCGTATGTATTGTTGTTTGTAGTATCACAAGTTAGTTTCTTGTCACTTGGAGTCTTTTAGAGACTGAAGCAATATTTGTAAAAGAGAAGTTGACAAGACTCGAGTTGCATTGCAACCTCTTCTTATTCGTACACATAATCTAAACTGCTTGCTTGTAGCTGAAGTGAAAATAGTGGCTGTAATACAGCGATAATTCGTGATGCCTCAACGGACATATTGTACATACTGAAATAACGTATGGAAGCCAACTAAGGTGATTCACAGTCACTAATTTTCTGTTTGTTAACAGTCTATATACTGGCATACTATTGGGATTGGGATCATCATTAAGCGAAAGTACATTTACCTTAGTTCTATACATTTTCCGGCAAAAATGGATTCTGTAATGAAGCTGATAAGGTTAGTTAATAGTTCGTGTGCACCATAAAGGGATGAATAACTAGTATCATCTAAAGTGGAAAACAGTCCTGTGAATTATAACATGAGTGGAAATCATAGTTATGATGTTGATGATTACAATTTAATATTGACGTGAATCTGAGACGCATCTAGTGATTCATAAGGAGATCTCAATACATCTGAATGACTGACTGCCTGATAAATGTTTCAAGTAAAATGAAATCATAAAATGTAGTAGGATGGTGTCCTATTGGAAGTTAATTTGTTCAAAAGCTAAATTGAGAAGCAGTGAGTATGTGCCCAATGAGACTGACCAATATGCATGTTTAATATACAAGTAATGTTTATTCATCACATCACTTCCGTAATTGAGGTAGAAACAGTTCAGCGAAGAGTCAGTCCCTTTTCTGCGAATTCATTCACTTAGCTGCACGATCGCATTCATATATAATTTGTGTGTGTGTGTGTGTACATTAGGATTGTGAGACAAGTATAAGAATTAGCTAGGGTTGGTTATTGTTAACGTCATGAAAAGCTTCAAAAATATGGTGAATAATCAAATTTCAACCAGGGAGAGGGGGTGAAGACTGGTAAGTATCGACGAGTGTTGGGTTGTGTAACATGAAGGACACTCAGAACATTTGTATATTGATGAAAGAGAGCGGAGACAAGTTTCCTGTTATGTATGAGATATTATGACCTGGTAGACTAGGAGCGAATCTACTTAATGCGCTGGCTAATCTGTCCCAATCGCACGTCGACAACAACAATACCGCCGGGCACGCAAGACAATGAAAAAAGACTGGATGTTGATACGAGAGTTTTTTCTGTCTCTAACAGCATTCGAAATGTTGAACAAAAACTCCGTATTTATACAGTTAGGAAAGTCAATGTCACATTTTAAAAATATTAACAAACTATGGGAATTCAGTAATTAAAATCAATAATCACGCAGATGCGGGAAATCAATGATTATGCTAGTGTGGGAAATAAATAATGAATATTAATGATTCACCTGTGTATATATTATTTCCAAAATAAATTATGTAATAGGCAGGAAGAGTAAATGAATGGTTGGTTAGGGAAAAGATGTTACTAAAATGTCATAGGAAAATTGGCAAATAGTATTAGTCAGAAAGAAAGTGTGATTCGGTGGTCCACTGGTGGTGCACTCGCCAAACACACATATGACCCGGGGGTTCTGCTCCCGGCCGACGCACTCCTAAACCTGGCTAAGCCTTCAGCAGGGCCAGTAAAAGGGTATGTTGGGTGTGAGGCTAGCGACCCCACTCCGTATAAGTAAAGCATCTGCTAATGCAATTTCATAGCTCTAGCTTGAAACCCAATGTTTCACTGGAAACATAAAGGAATAATGAAAAACAGTACCAAAGCAGTCGGACATCGAATTATACCCAAGGTACGAGAGGGGATGGAGAAGTTTCTTCTGTGTACATAAATCAGGGTTCTCTATCCGGATCACTAAGGCCTCGGTAATGCAAAGTATACAGAAGCTAACAGTTTTCGAGAGGCTTCTTTTGACTCTGTAGATGACTTTGAATGAATTCTCCCTACAAATGAAGTGACCAGTGTTGAATACATGTTCAATTACACCACTCAATATTGATTCACTGTTACCTTTCCGTAGCCAAGTGGGATAATGTTCTTTGACTCTGTTAGATAAAACACGCATTGGACGACCTATGTATCTTGCTTCACACGAGCGAGTAAATTGTTAGATACACATAGAAGTGGTCAAATGTGATAATTTATCATTCGAGTTGTTGAAGAACAATGGGTGGGTTGGGAATACCAGTCGTAATGTAACAGCAGAGAATATTCTTTTCAGGGCGTTAGTTATTCTTCTCTTTAGGATGTCGGTGAGGAGGTCGCCTTCAGTAAAAATCGTCATTTCGCACACAAATTTGTATGATTAAATAATCTGAATACAGTTATATTCAGATAGATTTCCTATGAATGGTTTTGTGTTAAGTGGAGATATATCTGTTTTTAGAATAGAGCACATCCTATAGGTATTTATGGGGAACTCACAGTTTCGTAAGAGCTACTTAGTAAAAGTGTGGTGTATTTCCTTATGTCTGTAATTTCTCAACTTCTCTTTTATTTACCATGAAGAGAATAAGTTAGTCAGTTTGTGCTCACAGCAATTCATTTCCATAGTGAGTTTCAGTAAAGTGGGACCGTCTTTGTGACTTACGCGTAACATTGTCAATCACTAGTATGACTAGTCAATGTGTGAAGGATAAGTTAGAGAAGATGTCTAGTTCTATGTGTATCTATTATCTCGCTGGCTTGCTGGTTTGCATGACGTTGAGTAAATTGGACGTTGCAGGTGAGTTCTCCAGAAACCTGTAGCCGAATATTATTCAGTTCGGGTGAGCGAATGAGGAGAAAATCTTGTACTTACTTATATCTGAATGAAGTAAGGTGATTTGGTTCCCGTGATTTCTATTTTTGAAAATCATCTGAAGGGTTAAAGTGAGTCACCCAAGAAGTCCAAAATTCTCATGAGTCGAAAATACTCAACTGGATTATGAAGAAAATGAGTGAAGACAATTTAGAAGATATAATTAATGTTTCAGTCAATATGATGAATGTGATTACACGGTGTATAGAATATATTTTTGTCTCTGAGTAGCTTGCACTGGTAGTTAACTAATGATGACCGTCTTAGTTTTCTCTGGATGCATTTAGCAGCTAACACTCAAGTTTTAAATGAGATCAAGTCGAGGTTATATCTCTCTGCGATGAGAATTTCTGTGAAAACGATCCATCCTCTACAAATCATGTAATGGAATGTGAATGTCTCGGTGATTGGAGAATAATCCGATATAATTGATTTCTTAAGACTTGACTGAGAAAGTTTAATCACGTCAGTCAGTCAAGTGGCGTGTCAGAAGAAATACTCAGCCATGTCACTGGATAGTGACACTGTGGATCACTAGACTCACGTAAACTGGAAAGCGTTAGCTACTGAATTCCGACACAGTGCTCGAATTTTGGAATAATTACTAGCAAATATGATGATTTTGTAGTTGATCCTGTAGTCTCTGATAACTATTCACCATTGATGGCTTATTAACTCGAAATGGACGCCAGTGACGATAGAAACTCCCACTGGTTTACGATGTTTCTCCTGTTTGATATTTAGTGATGATAGTCGTGGGAAGTCAGTTACTTACATACCTTCGACTTATGAGCACGTTTTCGTGTTTGTGTCAGTAAGAAATAACCTTCATGATTCATATGTGGCCATTTATATTGATAGTGCTAGGTGTTTGTCCTATAAGTGGCTGACACTTTAGTCTGTTCCAGTCTATCTTGATGGTCAGACTGCTCAAAACCTTTCCCGAATAATGATGATTGGTAATGATTTTAATTTGACTGTGATCTTCTGTGAATGAGACAAATGTCTGTTTTCAGTAGGGCTAATTTCGCTTTCTGAAGATTTTAGTTCAGCACATACATACATGTTCATGAATAAACCCCTCTGAGAATAACTCAATGTAGTTCCTGTTGAGCTGATACGTGATTAACGCATTCCTAATCTACTGAATGGAAATGTGGCTCATTAACGTAAGCATTCAACTTCTAGACACAGCATTCGTGCTTAGGATCCTGCTTCACTTAATTCAACCTAGTCAACTGGATAGTATAATCAGACTTCGTACAATAAGCGTAGCTCACAGCCTCCCTCATTTCAATTCATGACTATATTTTAACGGTTTTGACTATTTCTGATCCATAGCTACTGAAATAATTGAAGACTATTTTTGATTGGTGGTTTCATTCCCTTGGACTGTTTGGTGATCTGAGTTCTCAGTTTCTCTTTTTATTTCTACTGAGAAGTCAACTTCATTGAATATTTCTAATACTGAATATGCGGTGTTATTCGTTGCATATCAAAGAATTCATATCATCATCATCATCATGATACATCGAGTAAACTGGATCTGCTATTTTGCAATCGTAGAGAAAATGCTTAACTCAGATGTATGTTTTGGATGCTGGTGTGTTGTTCTCTAGACTGGATGATTTTATATCCATGCCTTCAATGTGCTTGTTACTCCTTGCATTGGTGAGCGCTTAATAGACATGTGGATATGATATTGGATGTGGAAATGAGT
This sequence comes from Trichobilharzia szidati, assembly GCA_944472155.2. Classification (NCBI taxonomy): domain Eukaryota; kingdom Metazoa; phylum Platyhelminthes; class Trematoda; order Strigeidida; family Schistosomatidae; genus Trichobilharzia; species Trichobilharzia szidati. The sequence goes on along the minus strand of OX235271.1, from coordinate 100,614,114 downwards.
AATGCGAATGTCAAACGGCGATAAGGTCAACTACCATTTTAACGGAACGTTGAAAACCAGTAGAAGTGAGGAAAAGTCTAAGGAAACGGCTGGTGATGACCAATTCGAATCATGATTATCTAGTCATTTCACCCATGCATGATTGATTCCAAACCTCAAGTCATTTCAACATTAGTCCTGAAGATATTGTCTAGTTGAACGGCGGAAGTTTCTTAACCAGTCAGGTTTGTTTTTGTTTAATTTACTCAGTTAGCTGAGAAAAAATATACTCATCAGTGAGATAGACAGTATGTCATTACCTGAACAACTTTTACAGTGGTTGTATTCTTCAATTGGATATGCATTTGCTTCAGTGTCATTGAGTAGTAGGTGTTAGAGGGGAATTATTGACGAGGAGAGGTCTTTTTGGAATATTTATTTGTTTCTTGTATGAACTTAGTTGAAATCATCATAGAGAATGTATATATCAGAGACAAAATATTGCCTCCTACTTGAGAAAGTGTAGGATCACTCAGTTTCCTTAACTGTGAAGGGATCAAAATCGACTTAGGGGTGCGGTTAATGTCTACACCATTCGAAGTAAAGTTGAACGCAATAAGAGCCTGAACTTATAACTCTTATGTTTTCATCCACTCTAACGATTTCACTTACATAGGCTTTTCTCATCATGATTCAAATACACATCACGGGGAGTGTTATTTTATTTTGGAGGGAAATTTATCGTTCAGCTGTTTTTTCGTGAATAGTTTGACTGACTATTGGGGGGAGTGATATTTGCATACATTTATTCTAATGTATTTGCACAGCCTAGCAACACATGTCGTTTACCTTCAGTTGAATATGGATACACCCCTATTCTAATGTACCTGGTTGGCTAATCATCAACACATCAACAAAATTCTTGCACTATACACTCACTACTTTGGAAATTTCTTGAGGTGACGGCATACCATATCAGCCAGTCATTCACTTGGAACCGACTGTCGCCATTACCAGCCTTACTAAACTCAATATGCTCGTAATGGGCAGTTTATCTAACATTTAAGTTGTGCCAACGAAGTAGAAGTCAGAATTCATAATAAATGGGTAGGAAAGTTCCAGAATAATCTTCGGTCAAGGATAAGAGTACTGAGATAACAACTAGGAATTGAAATGCCAGAAAAATCTTTTTCCACGAAATCATCAACTAGGCTGTACACTCGTGTATTTATAATAAAATCAGAATTCCTCAATTACTTGGCTGGATGTTTTCTTTGGGTCCATGTCTACCGAATATTCCCTACGAAACTTTATACTGACTGTTTGTACTCGCGTGGAATAATTTTTATTCATTACTACGAAACGGCTGACAGACCCGGTGTAAGCTTAGACAGAAGACAGACCCTCAACCTAGCTATGGTATCGTAGGTATTTAAGAAATGCCCTCCGTTCTCGTGACTTGCCTCATTTTTGATTAGCCCTCAGAGAGGCACGAATGCGAATTACACCACCAATATATGTGACTCAGAGGCAATCTCATATACACACACTCAGAACACAAAGCACATCACACATTCCGAGAGTGGGCTATCAATATGAGGAAGGACGGATAGGAGAACAACGCTACTGCCTTATTTCGCTTAACAGGCGACCGACTGAGCGAGATTACTCAGTTACCAACCCCAATGACTTCTTAAGCAAGTTTGCTAGCTACACTCGAAACTGTATACTTAACGTATTTAAAATGTGTATACCCCTAACTATACTACAGTCGTACAGCAAGATCTGGCTAGCCTCACAAACAACAATATTGGACTCCCAGCATAACACCTCATCCCAATGACACTCGTAATAAACGTTTAACAAATAACACGCACAAATCAAATTCTAGTGGTCCTAAAAAGGACCGTGAGACGTTCTCGTGCAGACCAAACTCAAGTTAAGTCACCTCCAAATCACTCACTCACTGACTCACTAAACTAACCACCGAAACCGTACAGAGTACGACCTTGGCGTTTCAAAGCGTACACAACATCCATAGCTGTCACTGTCTTCCTCTTCGCATGCTCCGTGTATGTCACAGCGTCACGAATCACATTCTCCAAAAACACCTTCAGAACACCACGAGTCTCTTCGTAGATGAGGCCAGAGATGCGTTTCACACCACCACGACGAGCGAGACGGCGGATAGCGGGCTTCGTGATGCCTTGGATGTTGTCTCGGAGAACCTTGCGATGTCGCTTGGCTCCTCCTTTACCCATCCCTTTCCACCTTTTCCACGGCCAGACATGATTCACCGGTATACTTCGAGAGAGATAGATGTGCGAAGACCACACGAGACGGTGTGAGACAGTGTTGACTGTGAAAGTAACCAAGCTGTTTCTCGAAAAGACGAGCCACATTTTGACCAATTGGAATGGGTGAAAATGTTGTCAAGGTGAGTTTATAGTGGACGAATGGGAGACGAGAGTGGAAGATGGCCAAGGTCAGTGGATTGTAGGTCAGAGTTGTGTGTTTGCCAGTGGGTGAACGTGTGTGTTGATGTGTTATGCATACGTGTTTGTGTGTGATGATTTTTGTTGTCTATTGGAAATGATTTGTATAGACCATCTGTTGTTTCTCTTTTTTTTTCGTGTGCGAGTGTGGTTGAATATTTGAATTTTCGCTTTGGCATAGACAACTTGCTGTTTCATTTGCAAATTGAAATTATAATTTAATAATTCCCCTTGTAGCATTTAGAACAGAAGGTTCAGCGAAGAGAGTTTTTTTCAGGGAATTTTGTATCAAGCTATAATGTCGTGTGTAGATGGTTTTTAAGAAATTACATCCGGTGAGGGATTTAAATTAAAGTTGTGAATACATGAAATAATAATAGTATGAAATGCAGTTAAAGTATTTTTTTACGTGTTGATCAGTTAGAGAACCATTGAAAAACAGCAATGGGGGACTGGACAGCTGTTTCATCCTAGTTTTGGGAATCATCGGGAGTACGCACCCACTGGGATTCGAACCCAGGACCTTCCGGTTACAAGACAAGCTCGTATACCATTCAGCCACTGGGACCCGATTCATAGCTATGTGTCAAGTGGCAAGACAATTAATGTCATAGATAGAATAATACATAAGTTGTATAGATGTGCATAATTATAGGATTAGTAGGCGAATATAGAATTTTACATAACACGGTGGGAAATTCGATAAGATAGAATGCAATATTGAAAAAATAATAATTTAGGATTTCTAATGACAAGTGGGACCTGCGGAAACAATTCAGAGTGAGAATAGTAATAATAATAATAATGATAATCGTAGTAATAAGGGAAAGGTACATAGAATAACTAAAGAAACAGATAAAATAAATAATTAAATGAATGTCTATCTCTCTACGGCCAAGGCAGAAGTAGGGATTTTATACACTTCTTTTGTACACAGAGGTCTGACTTGAATTCGTTAATTACCGAGGCCTCCACTGTCTTTAGAAGTCTGTAACGAAGAAAACGCGGGAAGTTAGCATGGATTCTGTAGATGATATTAAAATCATGGTCAGGGTTGTCAGAGTGACAGGAGTTGATCAGGTGTTCTAGAATAGAGCTTCTCACACACTTCCTTTCTCTCATTTAAAACCATGCTGCAATATGTTTTCGTATCCGTGTGGAAAGCGTCCTCTGGCTACGGCCGATGTACCTTGCGATTTCGCAATTTGGCCAAATTAAACCATTACAGCCATAACCAACAATTCTGAAAATGATCAACAGCAACCAGTCGAAATTCAAATGTTCTTTTCAACAGTCACAAAATCATAAGTAAAAACACAGTTTTTTGTTCAGCGACGAAATTTCTTTTCAACGACTTCATTTTCAAGCTGTACAGTCGTATTTATATAACAGAAAAGGTTATTAAGTGGCACTAAATAATTGCTCAGTCAATATACATATATGTGATAAGAATAACCATAATTAAAATGTTATAAGGGGTAGAGTTGAAGTGGATCAATCACAAAATTATTAAAGATTGTTTTATAAGTGAATTGAAATCAAAAATCTCTTGTTTGTTGTAGGAATGTTTCCCACTGTTACCTCTCCGTAGCCAATTGAAATAATGTTCTTTGACTCCGTTATACAAAATACGCATCGGACAACTTATGTATTTCTCTTCACACGAGCACGTCAATTGGTGGATGCGCATAGAAGTGGTCAAATGTGATAATTTATTATTGGAGTTGTTGAAGAACAATGGGCGTGTTGGGAATACCAGTCGTAATGTAGCAGCAGAGAATATTCTTTTCAGGGCGTTAGATATTCTTCTCTTTAGGATGTCGACGAGAAGGTCGCCTTTCGTAATAATCGTTATTTCCCACACAAATGTGTATGATTAAATAATCTGAATACAGTTATATTCAGATAGATTTCCTATGAATACTTTCATCTTAAGTGGAGGGATATCTGTTTTTAGAATAGAGCACATCCTATAGGAATTTATGGGGAACTCACAGTTTCGTAAGAGGTACTTGGTAAAAGTGTGGTGTATTTCCTTATGTTTGTCATTTCTCACCTACTGTTTTATTTACCATGAAGAGAATAAGTTAGTCAGTTTGTGCTCACAGCAATTCATTTCCATAGTGAGTTTCAGTAAAGTGGAACCGTCTTTGTGACTCACGCGTAACATTGTCAATCACTAGTGTGAATAGTCAATGTGTGAAGGATAAGATAGAGAAGATGTCTAGTTCTATGTGTATCTATTATCTCGCTGGCTGGCTTGCATGACGTTGAGTAAATTGGACGTTGCAAGTGAGTTCTCCAGAAACCTGTAGCCGAATATTATTCAGTTCGGGTGAGCGAATGAGGAGAAAATCTTGTACTTACTTATATCTGAATGAAGTAAGGTGATTTGGTTGTCCGTGATTTCTATTTTTGAAAATCATCTGAAGGGTTAAACTGAATCACCCAAGAAGTCCAAAATTTTCATGAGTCGAAAATAGTCAAGTGGATTATGAAGAAAATGAGTGAAGACAATTTAGAAGATATAATTAATGTTTCAGTCAATATGATGAATGTGATTACACGGTGTATAGAATGTATTTTTGTCTCTGAGTAACTTGCACTGGTAGTTAACTAATGATGACCGTCTTAGTTTTCTCTGGATGCATTTAGCAGCTTACACTCAAGTTTTAAATGAGATCAAGTCGAGGTTAAATCTATCTGCGATGAGAATTTCTGTGAAAACGATCCATCCTCTACAAATCATGTAATGGAATGTGAATGTTTCGATGATTGGAGAATAATCCGATGTAATTGATTTCTCAAGACTTGAGTGAGAAATTTTAATCTCGTCAGTCAGTCAAGTGGCGTGTCAGAAGAACTACTCAGTCATGGTACTGGATAGTGACACTGTGGATCACTAGACTCAACAAAGCTGGAAAGCGTCAGCTACTGAATCCCGACACAGTGCTCGAATTTTAGAATAATTACTAGCAAATATGATGATTTTGTAGTTGATCCTGTAGTCTCTGATAACTATTCACTATTGATGGCTCATTAACTCGATATGGACGCCAGTGACAATAGCAACTCTCACTGGTTTACGATGTTTCTCCTGTTTGATGTTAATTGATGATAGTCGTGGGAAGTCAGTTACTTACATAGCTTGGACTTATGAGCCCGTTTGTGTGTTTGTGTCAGTAAGAAATAACCTTCATGATTCATATGTGGCCATTTATGCTGATAGTGCTAGGTTTTGGTCCTACAAATGGCTGACACTTTAGTCTGTTCCAGTCTATCTTGATGGTCAGACTGCTCAAAACATTTCCCGAATAATGATGATTGGTAATGATTTTAATTTAACTGTGATCTTCTTTGAATGAGACAAATGTCAGTTTTCAGTAAGGCTAATTTAGCTTTCTGAAGATTTCAGTACAGCATATACATACAAACATATTCATGAACAAACCTCTGAGAATAACTCAGTGTAGTTCCTGTTGAGCTGGTACGTGATTGACGCATTCGTAATCTACTGAATGGAAATGTGGCATCCAACTTCTAGACGTAGCACTCGTGTTTAGTATCTTGCTTCATTTAATTCAACCCAGTCAACTGGATAGTATCATCAGACTTCATACAATAAGCGTAGCTCACAGTCTCCTTCTATTCAGTCCATGACTATATTTTAATGGTTTTAACTATTTCCCATTCACACTGGCTGACTTAATTTAAGACAAATTTTTGAGAGGTGGGTTCATTTACCTTGGAGTGTTTGGTGATCTGAGTTCTCAGTTTCTCTTTTTTTATTTCTACTGAAAAGTCAACTTCACTGAATATTTCTAATACTGAATATGCACAGTGTTATTCGTTGCATATCATAGAATCCACATTATCATCGTCATGATACATCGAGTAAACTGGATCTGCTATTTTGCAATCCTAGAGAAAATCCTTAACTCAGATGGATGTTTTGGATGTTGAAGTGTTGTTCTCTAGACTGGATGATTTTATTTCGATGCCCTCAATGTGCTTGTTACTCCTTGCATTGGGGAGCGGTTAATAGACATGTGTATATTAGATTGGATTTGGAAATGAGTAATGAGAATGTGAAATGGCGATAAGGTCAACTTCCATTTTAACGAAACGTTGAAAACCAATAGGAATGAGGAAAAGTGTGAGGAAACCGCTGGTGATGACCAACTCGGTTCATGATTATCAAGAGCTACAGTCACTTAATTCATGCATGACAGATTCCAAACCTCAAGTCATTTCAACATTAGTCCTGAAGATAATGTCTAGTTGAACGACGGAAGTTTCTTACTCAGTTAGCTGAGAAGAAATATACTCATCAGTGAGATAGATACTATGTCATTATCTGAACAACTTTTACAGTGGTTTTATTCTTGAATTGGATATGCATTTGCTCCAGTGTCATTGAGTAGTAGGTGTTAGAGGGGAATTATTGACGAGGAGAGATTCTTTTGAAATATTTATTTGTTTCTTGTATGAACTTAGTTGAAATCATCATAGAGAATGTATATATCAGAGACAAAACATTGCCTCCTACTTGTGAAAGTGTAGGATCACTCAGTTTACTGAACTGTGAAGGGATCAAAATCGACTAAGGGGCGGCTAATGTCTACACCATTCGAAGTAAAGTTGAACGCAATATGAGCCTGAACTTATAACTCTTATGTTTTCATCCACTCTAACGATTTCACTTACATAGGCTTTTCTCATCATGATTCAAATACACATCACGGGGAGTGTTATTTTACTTTGGAGGGAAATTTATCGTTCAGCTGTTTTTTCGTGAATAATTTGACTGACTATTGGGGGGAGTGATATTTGCATACATTTATTCTAATGTATTTGCACAGCCTAGCAACACATGTCGTTTACCTTCAGTTGAATATGAATACACCTCTATTCTAATGAACCTGGTTGGCTTATCATCAATAGCCCACATTCTGTTAGCCTTATTTTTTGGAGGATAAATCATGTAAATGCACCAGTAAGCTTACTACATAATCGCACTCAGTGCTTTGTATAACCTCGTCAGTATGAGTCACACTTCTGCATGAACTCTGATCTTTTTCTCATGCATTCCCGTACTAAGCTACTCCATGCCACACTACACTGAACTAGAGGAATCAGCCTAACGAACATAGTCTCTAAAATCCTAGGCTCAGTAATCATGAACAGACTAAACCGAACTCGGGAGGAACAAACGAGGGAAAATCAAGCGGGCTTTAGGCCAGGTAGAGGGTGCATAGATCATATCTTCACTCTACGACAGATCCTAGAACATAGGCACACTTTTAGGCGTCCAACAATTGCCATATTTCTTGACTTGAAGGCGGCCTTCGACTCCGTGGATCGACAGGTTCTATGGCAATGTTTGACTATGAAGGGAGTGCCAAGAAAGTACATTGCACTAATCAAGGCACTCTACTCAAACTCACGTAGCTGTGTAAGGGCTTATGGGGAATTGTCATCTGAATTAATAACAACCAGTGGTCTCCGTCAGGGATGTCCACTTTCCCCTTTTCTGTTTAACTTCATCATAGATATGCTAATGGAAGTATCCTTAACTGAACTTAACGACTTAGGAATCGACTTGTTACCAGGGAATAGTCTTATAGACTTAGAATACGCAGACGACATAGTCCTGTTAGGAGAGGACGCTGACAAAATGCAGAGTCTTCTGAACACCTTGAGCAGCAATCTTCGTATGTTTGGCATGCGATTCGCCCCTGTGAAATGTAAGATGCTGCTACAGGACTGGACTACGTCAACTCCAAGCTTAGTGATAGGGAGTGAAGTGATAGAACATGTTGACCACTTCACCTATTTGGGAAGTTGTATCAGCACCAACGGATTGATTGGTGACGAAATCACAGCACGGATCCAGAAAGCTCGGGCTGCTTTCGCTAACTTACACAGTCTCTGGCGTAGGCGTGACATCCGGCTGTCAACCAAGGGACGTGTGTACTGCTCAGCAGTTCGCTCCGTCCTTCTCTATGGCGGTGAGACGTGGCCATTGAGAGCGGAAGACATGAAGAGATTGTCTGTTTTTGACCACAGATGTTTACGATCTCTTTCTCACGTTAGGTGGTATAATAAGGTAAGTAATGTTGACGTTAGGCATAGAGTGTTGGGTAAAGAGGGAAAATCACTCGAAGAGGCTATGAAGTTACATAGATTGAGATGGTTAGGCCACGTGCTGCGCATGCCTAACCATCGTCTCCCCCGACGGGCATTACTAGCTGATATAGGTGCAGGTTGGAAAAGGGTAAGTGGTGGCCAAACAAAAACATGGCATCAATCCATGAAATCCTTGACAGTTAAACTGGGTCAGGTAGGGAGATGCAGACTTCCGGGTTGGGGCCCGCTCTCGGGACTCTAAGAATCAATGGCTAGAGACAATAGGCGACATGGCTCAAAATCGTTGTCAATGGCGCAGATGTATTCAGTCTCTTTAACCTTCATATTCCTTTCTACCATTACTCATTCTGTTTCACTCTTATACTTGTCAAAACTCTATTGATTCTCTTCACTCATCTTCTTGTCTACGTTTGTGTGCTATTTGGAACGTGGCAACTCGAACTGCTGCACTTCGGTGCCAAGTTCTATGTTGAATCCAGACAGACAGACAGAGACACTGAACTAAAGAGTTGAAACATGAGAAAAATCTTTTTCAGTGCATTCATAACATGTATTGATTTGTTTTCTTTCTTCCTTTACACATCTCATGTATCAGGAATACTAATGACTTGTTAGCTTATAGTATAGCAACCACTGGTGAATCAGTCATCTGACTTATTCACCATGGTCTATCGTATAACTTTTATTGAATGAGAAAACAGGAATGCACTCATCATTGGGAATGAGAAGGATAATGGCCCAAGTATACAGACTCGATTAAGTATGACTGAAATACACGATGAAAACTGAATTTCAAATGGTCTGATCAAGATGTTTGCTTCATATATATTATTACTTAATGTAACAATGGTCAGTCAACTGGATTGTATGGAGAGCTAATGTATTCTGTTTATTTTCAATAAGAGAATAGTCGGGATGACTGTTGATTGTGGTCAGCTTGGTGGAAGCTTGACCAAGTAGAATTAGTTCATATGAATCTTCTACATTTATTTTAGATAAAAATTATTGTTCATGCGATTCGCACAAATACTGTCAATTTCGTAATTGGAGCAACTTGTCGGAAGGCTGGGTTTCAAAGGCATTAGCGACTGCAAGGTTGTTGCCTATACCAGATACTCAGCGAAAATAAATTCGTAGTGTGTCTAACACATGAGTGGATGGAAAGCCAGCAGATTAGTTGTTGCCAATGCCTTCGAAAGCCTGTGGATATATCATGATTGCAACTATCGCGCTCTACTAGTTCACAAACACCTTTGCCCTACAGTTATCCAACAGTATCGGCTTTGTATACTTATTGCCCTTGAATTGCCTTCAATTAATTTCCCCATCAAAGCAATCAAGGTAATGGTTGACATTCAACAGCCTGAGACTGTCTTTGACTAATCCTGGAGTAAGTCGTTTGTGAATACACTGATATGAGATTAGGAATTAAAAAATGCCAGAAAAGAAATCTTTTTTCGACGAAATCATCAACTAGGCTGTACACTCGTGTATTTATAATAAAATCAGAGTTCCTCAATTACTTGGCTGGATGTCTTCTTTGTGTCCGTGTCTACTGATGATTCCCTACAGAACTTTCTACTGATTGTCTGTACTCGTGTGGAATAATGTTCATTCATTACTATGAAATGGCTGATAGACCCGGTGTAAGCTTGGGTAGAACTTTCTTCTGATTGTTTTTTCTCACGTGGAATTGTTTACTCCACGAAATGGCTGATAGACCTGACGGCAGTTTAGGTAGAAAAGAGATCCTCAACCTAGATATGGTACCGCAGGCATTTACGAAAAACCCTTCGTTGTCAATACTTCTTCTAAATGTCTCCTTTCTGATTAGCCCTCAACAATGCACGAATGCGAATTAGAACATCAATATAATACGAGAACAACGCTACTGGCTAGTCCTTATTTCGCCTAACACGCCACCGACTGAGCGAGACTACTGAGTTATCCACCCTAATGACATCTTAACCACATTTGCTAGCAACACTGAAAACGTATTTAGAATGTGTATACTTCTTACTACACTACATCCGTACAGCAAGATTTAGTTAGCCTCACAAACAACAACATTGTCCTCCCAGCTAAACACCTCATCCCCAATGACACCCATTATAAACGTTTAACAAATAACATGCACAAATCAAATTCTAGTGGTCCTAAAAAGGACCGTGAGACGTTCTCGTGCAGACCAAATTCAAGTTAGGTCACCTCCAACTCACTCACTCACTGACTAAACTAACCACCGAAACCGTACAGAGTACGACCTTGGCGTTTCAAAGCGTACACAACATCCATAGCTGTCACTGTCTTCCTCTTCGCATGCTCCGTGTATGTCACAGCGTCACGAATCACATTCTCCAAAAACACCTTCAGAACACCACGAGTCTCCTCGTAGATCAAGCCTGAGATGCGTTTCACACCACCACGACGAGCGAGACGGCGGATAGCGGGCTTCGTGATTCCTTGGATGTTGTCTCGGAGAACCTTTCGATGTCGCTTGGCTCCTCCTTTACCCAATCCCTTTCCACCTTTTCCACGGCCAGACATGATTCACCGGTATACTTTGAGAGATAGATCTGCGAAGACCACACGAGACGGTGTGAGACAATGTTGAGTGTGAAAGTAACCAAGCTGTTTCTCGAAAAGACGAGCCACATTTTGACCAATTGGAATGGGTGTAAATGTTGTCAAGGTGAATTTAGAATGGACGAATGGGAGACGAGAGTGGAAGTAGGCCAAGGTCAGTGGATTGTAGGTCAGAGTTGTGTGTTTTAGTATGTCTATCTGCTTATGCATGCGTGTTTGTGTGTGTTAAATTTTGTTGTCTATTGGAAATGATTTGCATATACCATCTGGTTGTGTCCTTTGTTATTTACATTTTTTCTTTCTTTCTTATTTCACTGGATGGTTTTTGTGTGTGCGTGTGAGGTTGAAACTGTGAATTATCGCTTCGGCCCAGTCAATATTTTTTGATGGCTCATCATGCATGGTTGAGCATGCAGGACAGCAGACCTTGTCGAGTTGAGATAATTAAGACACATACGAGTGTCAGTATGTTGATTAGTCGGACCCAAGGGTAATGACAGATGAAAAATTGACTTTTTAGGAGTCAGAGTAGTTAAGGCGGAGATTGCCGTCTGTAGTTGATATAAGAATGAAACCTAGGGATTTATTTATCAAAATAATTTTCTGCGTATTGGAGTCATCTGTAATTTCCAAGTATTATCTTCGTGTGGATTTGACTGGATTGGTTGGAATATTTCATCATGAGTTGACATCAGTTAGAGAACCTTTGGAAAACCAGTTGCGATTACTGGCAGCTGTTTCGTCCTAGTTTGTGACTCTTCAGTTGTAGTAGCTCGCCTTGTAACCAGAAGGTCGTGGGTTCGACCCCAGGTGGTTGTGTATTGCTGAAGAGTTCCACACTAGGAGTGAACAGCTGTCGAGTACTCCCAGGTTTTCGAATGGTTCTCTAATCATCTGTAATTGTCTATCCATACACGAATGTTGTGTAGTCCACCCATGGACAATGTAAGAATGGACAGAATACCGGTAGTGTGAGAAACTGTCACATCGATTCGATTGATCAACTGTGCAGACATCACATACTATACAACGACAGTGAACTTCGAAGTGAAATGAGAATAATTTTGAAATGAATATAGACGACATGTTACTGTTTGAGAGTTCTACGACTGGGAGTGAACGGCATTTTGATGAGTTATTGAAAAGACATAGGATTATGAGTGAAGTGGTATTGGGATACATTTATTGTGATATATTTGAATAGCCATTCAATATGTGGTTTACTTTCAGTCTACGTCCAATTTGTGGCCAGTGGATTTGTCAATGAACATTTCATATTATCAACAGGTGTTTCGTTGCAGAATTTGGCTACGTAGTCAGGTATGGTGAAAGGTTTGGTTAATATTTTTGCGTAGATTGTTTCACGTTCTTATGAAATGTGAAGCCGAAATTCATGGGTTTATGAAATGACAGTTTACGATTTCCGTCGAAATAATTTACTTGAAATTGGCGAGCTTTGTTAGAGCAATCTGCTTTGAAGTCAATTTTGTTCTTCCCGTCGACTGACTGAATTGAATTGTTTGACCTCTATTGACACAGTGACACCTAGTTCAGACTCTTGGATGATGTCCTAGGATTAGCATGATGTTGTTTGATGGATGGTGACTGCCAGTGGATTCCAGGATGCACATCTCTTGCTATTTGTAATTCGTCATCTGGATGTGCCTGCATTCCCCAATGAGTGATGTTGTTCCCCACTGAGACGGTCAACCAGCGACCATGATTTCGAACGCCAAAGTATCATCCAGTAGAGCACTTGGTTCATCAGTGTCAGTGTGGACTGCATCAGTCACTGGGGATTGCATGAAGACCCGAATGAGCAGTTCGAGAATGGGGGAGAAGCGCTTCTGAGATTCCATTGTTATTCGCAAGCCCCCAAACAACGAGGCGGTAATGCTCACTTGCTTAGTCGTACATCTTAACTCCCATCTGTGTGTAATGAATTAATTTTCCCATGCAGGAATTCTAAAGAAACAGTCTCATTTCGATTTGAGCGATATGACATAGACTAGTATGTCACGGAGAGTACAGTGTCAACATGTCTTGTTACATATAAGTGAAACGGATTTTGTTTTCATTCATTTCAAGTGTCATTGTTTTCTGAACATTCAATACTTCGTGAGAATGCTGAGAAGATTGTCGACTCTTCACAATGTACACCGTCTATCGATGAACATGCTAAATTGTCATGCTTCACAAATCTTATTTCCCCATTTCATACACACATATCGTCGGTGAATTATGCAAAGAAATCTCGTAACCTGTTAGATTTAGAAATATGATGGAATTATTTAGCTAATCATGGAGAGATTAGGGTATATTTTGTTGTAAGTAATGAGAGTCGAAAGACTGTTTAGTGAAGGTAGATGGTCGAAATGCCTATCAGATGTGGTGAGAGAAGCATCTGTTACCTACAGAGTCATGTGAGTTACCTGGAACGGACTGTACTCAGGTATGAGCCACACTTATTGACTGGCGTTCTTCGGTAGTAATCAGTTTCGTAGGCTGATGTAGATGTATTGGTTTCGGAATCCAGTGCAAACTGGCTGAGGGTGTTTGTTTCTAGAAGTATAAAATGAATATTCATGGTATCTGTATGTGTTTCCCTCAGAATGTTCTTTTCGTTGATGACTCTTATTGATTCCTCGACAAGACACGTTGAGGCGATACATGTATTCAGTCGACGATAATTTTGTGAGCTGATTTCATCACCTGTTAATAGTAATCTAATGTGAATACATTATTATTTGGAGAAGTTGTTTCAACCGATTTCTATTTCGTTTTTCCCAAAAAAAAAATATTTAGAATGTTTATTGATAGACATTTTGATGCAATCACTATCGATCGCTGTTTTGCGAATTTACCCGAATTCATCGCCACTCCGATGTTTAAAATATATTCTGGTTATCTGTGGAGATAAATTTTGACTAGAGTTCTTATTTGTGAGGAAATTGAATTTATTGATTTGGACGTGGTTGCAGTATGATGTGGGTGGGAATAAGAGAGACGGTCCTTACGAAAGTAATTTGTGAACCTGTGGGAGAGAGATAGTCATTCGATGCAGGACTACCTATCGGTGAAATGTGTTGACATATGTCTGATGTTATGTCATGTTATTTCATAGATTTTAACTCTGTTTTCCAGGTTGTAAACCAACAGAGTAATAATAGATTACTATGATATGTTGTATCAGTATCAATCAGACAACTGAAGTCTAACTTATGTATGCAGGATGATTTTGTGATCTACCTTGGATTTTCTAGGTAACTTGATATCTCTTTACTATCATTATTACTGTTATTATTATTTCCTCATTTGTTTTGTCTCTTAGTGAGAGAAGGAAAGTTTGAGTATGAGTGGTGTTGTTGCTGTTTTGTTTGTGCAGAGGAGTTGCTAGCCACACGCTCAATCTCCCCTGTTTTGCAGGCTTACCACCTGCTTGAAGACTAGGCGAGATTTTCCTACTTACCATTGTATTATTTAATCCATTCCCTTACCATCTTGAAACACTAAATAAACATTAGGTGGATGGTGACTAGCAGTGGAATTCATGATGCACATTTCCTCCTATCCAATCGATCAGTGGGAATGTCAAAATTGACTTAAATCTGTATACATTGTTCATCGTCTTTGTGACAGGTTTTGTCAACCAATATGTTTATCATATTTTGATGTTGTATCTTAGTCTATCCTTCACTATGTTAGGACTATCTCAACCCACGTCTATCGTCATCTATACTTTCATTTGTATCTATGATGACTAATCAGGTCATGAACTATGTTCTCTTTGTTACCATGTTTATTTTTGTATAGATACTGACCACGCAGCATCTGACACATCGTTTAATATAGTCCACAAATTCGAACAAATTTTGCCGAATGTGTGACGAGTGCATTTGCTTTGTATAGCACAGGCTTTTCCAATACATAACATGAAGCAAGAACTTTGTGTACAAAAACAATTCATGAGTTCTCTTTCGTTACCATGGTCTTGATGTTACAATGTAATTCACATAACACCTTTTCTATCCTTCTTGATTCCGTGTTACATTTTTGTTTTATTTAATCTTACTTTATGTTATCATACTCTGTCATACTCTAGTTTACTACTTCGACAACATTTAAACCATCCTATGTTTCCATCATATTATATTCCCTTATTCGCATTCCCGAATGTCGTTTATTCTCCGATCATCTATTTCTCGTCTATTTAGCTTTAAGTTGATCTCTGTTTATTTAGTTATTGATTCATTGATGTAATTAATCGTCAGTCATAGTCCTATAGACCAAAACTATTATAGTACTTTGGTGTTTCCAACCAATGTCAGCTAGGAAAATGAAGTCGTCGAAAAGAGAATTTTCTTTCATACAACTGGTTCCCTTGATAAATTTCGATAAAGAAAGGAAGACGAAATTTGCAGTATGAAATGATATCATTCTATTTCATAGGTTCTCATCAGCTGCAGACTACCTGAAATTACAATGGTTATATAAATTTTTTTTTTGATTTACAGCTTGATTCCACACTGTATTTTCAGTACAAGTATGGAATTTTCAGCATGGATATCGGTAGCCCAAATTTTGCAGGCCGACCATAGATATCGGGTGTGCGCCGGCAGGGGATCGAACCCCGGACCATGTGCATGGTCGGCGAGAGTCCTAACCACTGTGCCACCGACGCACATAACATATTCTAATGTTTGATTAGTAGTAGAGAAGAGATAAAATTGACGCATCCAAAAAAGAATGAAAGCATTACAATTTTTAGTTTAAGTTATCATCATCAATTTATACACTTTCAGAGTTGAAAAGAGGGGGGAGGGGTAAGACAGAAAACAGAAAAATTGATTAACAGAAACAGTGTTAGCTTGTAGCTTCACCTGGCAACTCCAAAAAAAAAAGCATTTACAGTTTATAAGATTGAGATTTGCTCAGTGAGTTGAGATCACTGAATTAGATGACTCATCAAAATCAAAATTCAGTTACCAAGGGAGTGAGAGGTTAATCACACTCTCTTTCTGTATGCATAAGTCTGGTTTAAATCGTTTGATTGCGATCGCTTCGGCCAGGAAGCTATGTTCGCCAAACAAGGTCGAAGAAGAACTAGATTTTGTCGAGAAATGCCTGAGGGAAAACGGATACCCTAAAGGATTTATACAGAAGTATAGCAGAGAAAAAGATAAGAAAGAAAAGCATCCAACTGTAGAAAAGAAAAAAGTGTTTATTTGTCTCCCATTCAAAGGAGATACAGTTTCACAAAAGATTGACAGAAGACTGAAAGGAGCAATAAATAGAACACAATACTCAGCGAAGATAAGACAGAATTCTGTCTTATCAAATTTCATACCATGTTATGTAACATTTTATATTCGTCTACTAATCTTATAATTATGTACCCTTTTCCAAAATCGATACACCTTATGTATTATTCTATATACGACATTAATTATTGTGCCACTTGACCTTAAACTATGATTATAATCACAAATATTTTAATTGCATTTCATACTACTATTATTTCATGTATTCACACCCTTGACCTAATTCCCTCACCGGATAAAAATTTTTAAAAAAAACCATATATATACGATTGTACAGCTTGATAATAAATTCGTTGAAAAGAGTCTCTTCGCTGAATATTGCGTTCTTAATGCTACAATGGGAATTATTAAATTATCAATAAATAGAAGCTTCCCGGCAGCAAAACTCATAACAGTATACAACACCACTCCTTCCATGATCTACTCAAAACTGGATAAATACCCTGCTGATGTCACCTCCAACTGCGTTTATGAATTTACGTGCACTTGCGGGAGTAAGTACATTGGAAGGACAGAAAGAAGGGCTTCTATCCGGTTTTCTGAACATATTCCAAGAAACCTATGCCAGAAAGGAAGCAAATATTCTCAGAGTGCAATTACCAGACATATTGTTGATACCGACACAGCAAATTTACTAAGATTTGCCGAAGCGATCGCAATCAAACGATTTAAACCAGACTTATGCATACAGAAAGAGAGTGTGATTAACCTCTCACTCCCTTGGTAACTGAATTTTGATTTTGATGAGTCATCTAATTCAGTGATCTCAACTCACTGAGCAAATCTCAATCTTATAAACTGTAAATGCTTTTTTTTTGGAGTTGCCAGGTGAAGCTACAAGCTAACACTGTTTCTGTTAATCAATTTTTCTGTTTTCTGTCTTACCCCTCCCCCCTCTTTTCAACTCTGAAAGTGTATAAATTGATGATGATAACTTAAACTAAAAATTGTAATGCTTTCATTCTTTTTTGGATGCGTCAATTTTATCTCTTCTCTACTACTAATCAAACATTAGAATATGTTATTATCATTTATATAACCATTGTAATTTCAGGTAGTCTGCAGCTGATGAGAACCTGTGAAATAGAATTTTCTTTACTGAATTCCTTCTTTTTATGTCTCAATGGGGATGATTAATTAAATGTTGTATAGTTGTGAAATCATCGGCTTAGTGTTCATTGTACGACTGAACTACATCAAGTTATTTAAAAAATCTTTTGATTACATCTTGATTCCACACCGTATATTTTGGTACAGGTATGGAATTTTCAGCATGTGATATCGGTAGCCCGAATTTTACAGGCCGACCATTTATATCGGGTGTGCGATGGCAGGGGGTCGAACCCCAGACCATGTGCATGGTTGGCGAGAGTCATAACCGATGAGCAACCGACGCAAAACTTATGTGGAGTGACACTTTAATGATTATTCTAATAGATTTTGTATTTCCCATTGAATGTAAAAATATGGTTTTTCACTATTAGTTTGTTTATTGGCTGTATCACACAGTGAAGCATTATTATAAATAATTCTGTCCACTGTGGATTTCTTAACCTTATTCATAACTGTGTCTATTGATTTCTCATTGATTTATTCATATGGTCCTGTTTGTGTGTGATTATTCACGTTTTCCAAATTGTCTGACCTGTTTAATTTTAAAGGATCAGGTCTGATTTATTAAAGGATCCTGTGGAGCCTTTAAATAAACAAAACAATTTAGTTTATTTAATACCCTACTGGAATGAATGTGAGGTCAAATACATAGGTCAAAGTAGTAGGACTGGGTCATTCAGACCAGTGGAGCATAAAAACCGAGCAAAATCTAGATTGGTTGACTTGAATAAGATAAGAAATCTGGTGGAGAATAGTTCAGCTATACCACTCACTACATGCAATTACACACAATCATATAATAGGACGGGATAAGATAACAGTTTTAAAATCTTATGTGACAGGGTTGAAGGAGAGATTGATAACGGAAGCGCTGTCTGTCGAATGAAGTGCAAACATGTGTAATAGGAATGATTGAACACCTGTCCAGCCAGACAACTGGAAAATTCTACTACCCTACGACAAATAGGAGAGAACAAAGAAAACTATAAAACTCGAGTTTCGAAGTCGTGTGATTATAAATGATATAAATATGAACAATAAATTGTGTTCGAAACGTCATCCAGTAAATAATCCTGTTTCACTGTGTGATGTATCTAATAAAAAAAACTAAAATGGAATTAGAAAAGAAAAGGCGTTCAGCAAAGAGTTACTCTTTTCGGCGATATCATTCTCAAGCTGTACAAACCGCAAATTTATAGTAATTTTTGTTGGCAACAAAAGGAGTATTTCCAAAGATGTGTTAAGGCAATTGTTAATTTTTGACAACAAATTACGTAATTTAGAAGGCGTTAATCGGTTAGAAACTAAAATAAAGTTACAAAAGTAGGTTGGGTGACGTAATCTAATTGATAGGGTTCAATGAAAAATCAATGAGAGTCAAGTTAATAATCTGAGTAGAATTCACTTAAAAATAAACGAAAATGGAGTTAGCAACAGTCGTCATGAGGGTAGAGATTTAATAGAGGGTGGGGGGTAAAACTATTGCAATTAAGAAACAGACAAACAAAGAAGAAAGAGGTAAGACAAAATTACGTATTTGGTGTTAAGATAGATCAGGACCATTGTAGATTTAGTGACTGAACAAACTTCTTTTGTATGCAGAGTTCAGGATTCAATATGTGAATTGCCACTGCTTCTGCAGTTTGAAGAAGTTTAATTCGTACTCTTTTGGCAAGATTCTCACGTATTGTGTAGATAACTGAGAAGTTGTTTTGTGGGTTTGCTTGGTGTCCGGATTCGATCAAGTGTTCTAGGATAGAGCTGTGGCGGGGGGATCGTCTTTCTCCTTTATAAAACCATGAAGGTAAGTGTTCGCTGATTCGTTTGGATAGCAAACACTGGGTACGGCCGACATACCTAGCTCCACATGAGCAGGTGAATTGGGAGATGCACATTGATGAGGCCTCCAGTGTAAGCTTATCCTTCACGTCCGTGCGAATCATTGATTTCGTAGAGAAAGTTAGTCTGAGTTCAGCTGCGAAGAAGGTTTTCTTCAGTGAACGGCACAGGCGGTTTCTCAGTATTTCTGCTCAAGAATCTCCGTTGAATTGTAGATTCAAATAGAGAAGTTTCTTGGGAGCAGTAAGCATGGACGGTTTTTGTGTTTTGGGCTTCATAGCTTTTGTAATGAAACGTTCCGGGTAACCGTTTTCAAGGAGGATTCTTTTCAGGGTCTTCAGCTGCTCTTCTATAGTTTCCGAACTGCAAATGTTGTGGATTCTGTGAGTCGGTGAGAGGATTAGATTTCGTTTTGTATATAGAGGCACCCAACTATGAAAGCTGATGAGTTGTCCATTCCATTTCGGTTTTCTGTGAATGGATCTTTTGAGTGTCCCATCTTGGAAAATGGAATTGCTTACTACCACAGTGATCCAGTTTTACATATATATTAAAATATCGTTTTGTTTTTCATTCATTGGGAAATACAAACACTTTTAGAATGTTGAATATCATATACCCAATGTCCAAAAAAGTTTTCAAACTGTTGAAAGTGAACTTGGTTTACACATATATGACATCTCAATCGAAATAAATCCTACAGAGATTTTCAATTTAGTGTATATGTGGAAGATTTCAATCTCACCAAAATGAAATTGAATTCTTTATATATATTGTGATGTTTCAGTGTTGCCGCTTCAAGAAAATGTATTGAGGGAAGTGGTAGGATGAAGTAGTGGCATTTCAATAAGTCGAAGAACACTAGATAGCCAACTATAAATATTTAGACATTATGACGACTTAGAGGATTTGTGAGTATCCCAAGCTGAATTAATTGATTCTGAATTATGAATAAATAATTCTGTCTAATGCTGAACGGATGAGTTTACGTGGTCGACTAATGGTGTTGGTGTGAAATATTAGTCCTTGATAGTCGTTGGATTAAGACTTCAATGAGCTGATTGGTCTGGAGAAGAACAAACTTGAAATCTAGTACAAAAGAAAATTATTCAACCACTTCTACTGCCATGGTAACAACTGTGTTGATTTGACTTAACTTTTCTTTGTTTGTTTGTATGTTTGATTTGACTTAACTTTTGTTTGTATGCTTATTTTTCTACTCAAAACCCTTGTGTAATTCCGTATATTTTGTTTCCATGTGCACCCTGAGTACAACCCTTTCATTAAACTATTCATGTTATTACGTAACTCCTCTTTAACAATCGTTTGTGACAGCCCATCACTTTTGTTACTAATCCCTTATATCAACATCCAATGCATCTGAACTTACTAATTGTATTTTCGTTTGACAAATTTAATGTACACACACATACAAAACAACCATATATATTTGCGATTGTACAGCCATGAAAATGAATTCGCCGAAAAGAGACTCTTCGCTGAACTACTTGTCTTCTGAAATCTAGTAATCAGAAAATGTGCCTACCACTGACGAGTCCCAAACTAGGACGAAACAGCCATCCAGTACTCCCAGGTTTTCCAGTGGTTCTCTAACTGATGTCAGCTCATGATGAAATCCTCCATGCAATCAAAACAAAATCCCTACAAAACCAATACTTGAAAATTAATCTGATGCTCACTAGCGACTGGCTCTATTCGGGCAGTTAACCTGGGGTTCTAGTGGTAAGCCGTGGCCAGGAGGGTACAGCAGGTTGAAGAAGAGGTAGTAACTCATCGAGGAAGACATTGCGAAATGGTCACGCTATGTCGTGAATTGGCAGAAGTTAGAATTCATAGGCTGGTCACTGGATCGTGTCCCAGGGGCTCAATGGTCTACGAGCTCGACTTGTAACCAGAAGGTCCCAGGTTCAAACCCAGTGGTGTGGGTGCGTACTGATGACGAGTCCCAAGCTGGGAGGAAATAGCTGTCCTGTATTTCCAGGTTTTCCAGTGGTTCTCTAACTGATGTCAGCTCATGATGAAATCCTCCATTCAATCAAATTTCACTGATTCAGATATTTCTTAATGATGAAGACTTTTTGTATTTTCGAGTAAATAAAATGCAAAATGTTTCGTTGTCAGACTTCTTTGTTGTTGGTCCTTTCTGGCCGTCTCATCATCAGTGAGTTAGGAAATGTAGTTGTTGATTAATATCTGTAGCTTGTTGGAAATGTTTTCTATGACGCATCAAGTGTGTGAGTGAAATGGAAGTAGTGACTTGATACTACTACTGATGTTTCGGATGTTGTTGTTTGTGGTGAGCGTGGTAGATTTCTACACTGATTTCAGAGTAGTGAAGATGTTACACGCTCATCTGTGCTCCTATATTAACGCCGATGAAACACAGTGTTCATGAGTGGACTGTAATGAAATAACGGAGATGAGATAAGCATAGTGTAAATCCACTATTGTCATTCAGTATATTCCCTCTGAGTTGAGTTTCGAATTTCACTTTTACTCAGTGTTAACTGTCTACTCACCCAACGGTGGATAAGAGAAATCATAATCTGATGTTGGAGTATAATGCGACGACTTGTAATTAAATTCGTGTGTGACGTCAACTAATGTCTGATATAATCGATGACTATGGATTTCATTGTTCTCGTGTTTGCCATCAAGCATTTTTAACCGAATATATCTGTACAGAAATGAGACTGTGATCGATCTCTCACAATCTTGGTAACTACATTTTGATTACGTTGACTGCACAATCATTCAACTCACCGAGTTGATCAATTTTAGTCTTATGAATTACGGTTTTCGTGAGTCGTATTTCAAACGAATATCTGCATTTGAAGATAATGTGAGCAGCACATTTACTTACTTTCTCAAGTTAATTAACCAGCATTTTCATAAAAAGTGTGATTTAAAAATTGACTCCAGTCTTGTCGACTCTATTTCTCGAACCTCATTACTCGATAAGATTCTTTTTAATAGGAAGCACTTTGTGGAATGGCTTCAAACATCATTGTGAGGGCTGTAGTAATGAAACCTACGGCAATGTTGTATGACTCTTGCTGTTAAATCTATTTGTCTGTGGAAAAATAACTGCTTGTGTATAAGAGTAGACAGCTAGGGATGTTACCTTGGTAAGGTGATAATTTTTGAAAAATCTACAGACTTATAAAACCACCACTATTGCGCTATCAGCGAGGGTAATTATTCTAGCTCAGTCCCGAAGAAATCTGTCTATATCCATTTGCCATTCAAACGGGATGAAGTTATCAAATGAAGGCTCGATGAAGCTGAATGATGCAAATCTTATCTTCCTTATCACCATCAAGCTAGTGCTTCAACAATCTGAAAGACCAGTCACATATCCTTGACACTTCAAACTGCCTATATCAATTTGGATGTGTTTTGGAAGCAAATATATAGGTCGCAGAGAAGCTCGATTTTCTACTCACATGATGGATATAAATGCTGTATTTAAAGTACCAAAAACCTCATTAACAAAACATCTTGTGGACATGACATCGACGCTGTCAAGTCATTCTCTGTTGTCAGCAGACAAAGAAACAGGAATCATCATCATCATCAGTCCCTTGACTTTCGTCGTGGGGGTGCTATGACAGTTCGCGCTATCAGTCTTCGCCATTCTTCTCGGTTTAATGCTATTTTCTGTAGCGTATCCAAGGGCATTTCAGTCCACTCTTTTATGTTGTCAAGCCAGCTCTTATTCGGTCGACCTCTCTTTCGTGCTCCTCCTACTGTGCCTTGTAGAATCGTTTTGGACAATGTGTCATGTCTTACCGTGTGGCCGAACCATTGTAGTTTCCGTTTCTTTACGATTGAAAGGAGTGGTTCCTGTTTTCCTGCCAGTCTATGGACCTGGTGTAAGACATATTCATTAGTTTTCCTTTCAAGGTAACTTATTCCTAGGATCCTTCTATAGCTTTTGTTTTCGAGGGCTTGTATTCTTCTTTCTGTCTCTGCATTCAGGGTCCAGCTCTCACATCCATATAGGAATACAGAGAGGACCAGTGACGAGTAGAGTTTCATTTTTGCTGAGACGCTGATGTTGCTCTTCCATATTTTCCCTAACTTGGACATGGTGGCAGAGGCTAGGTTTAGTCGAATTTTTATTTCCTTAGTGGACCTTCCATCTTTTGTTAGGGTAGACCCAAGGTATTTGAAAGTTCCAACCTCTTCTAATACATGTCCATCAAGTCTGATACATCTATCTGAGTTGTTTCCTCCGTTAATGAGTATTTTGCTTTTTTCTGTGCTGATTTCCATGCCCACAGATTTGGTTGCAACATCAAGTCTAGAGGTGAGGTCCTGAACTTGATCAATGTTTTCCCCAATGAGGGCTATATCATCAGCAAATCTGAGGTTGGAAATTGGTCTTCCGTTTATGCTAAGTGTCGGTGTAAAGTCATGTAGGGTTTGTGTCATAATATGTTCGAGGAATAAATTAAAGAGGACTGGTGAGAGAATGCACCCTTGGCGTACTCCTATAGTTGTTCTGAAGAACTCGCCAGTTTGATTATTTAGAGATACTGCACTACTAGATTTGTTATATAAAGACAGGAATATTTCATATATTTGGTTCCCTTGGTAAATTTCGATAGAGAAAGAAAGACCAGATTTGCAGTATAAAATGATATCACTCTATTCCACAGGTTCTCTATCGAAACAGGAATATGCTTGAAATTGATTCATTTAAAACTACATTTTATCAGTACCATCAGTTCGCCATTATTATTACAACTATTAGTATTGATATTACTCTGTTCGCAGTTCTCGATATATACACTAGTGACTAGTTGTTTATCTAAGTGATATAACTGAGGAGTGATGCATTTTATCTTGATTCCAATCTCTCAACTTGCTTTCCCCCGATATATTTGGAACATGTCTTCCCGCATGATTAATTCGATGTCGTCTATTTGCTTATCAGTTTTATATCTCCCAAGGTAATTTCAACAGTATATACATCCCTGTATGTAGAGTATTCAGCTCACGAGTTCTACCGAAATTTCACGAATTCACCAATTCCTGCTTCATTAACCTTTGTTGCTTGTTTTATAGTCTAGCTCAAGCCAGCGGTGTCTGAGGTACTAAGGACCAGTTGTGATGTAATTGTAACCATTAATGCCTAACCGCTCAGTTTTGTTAGTAGACCCTGGACAACGCATCGAAAAGATCAGTGAGATTCTGGTGAGAGGATGATTGAGAGGGGAACGGACGGTAAATATTTAACATGAGCATATCAAAAGCACTGGGTACATGAATGGATTGAGGTGACATCTGCATTCTGGTGACAGGATGCTTCACTACCGACTTCTTTACTACACAGACAATCATTTCTTCAAATACACGACATCCGATAATGACCACGCAAGTGGCCCATTCTTTCGTTTGGATGTAATAGTCCTACTATGCTGAGATAGTTAGACAGAGAGTCTAAAACAGTTCTATAGTGCCATCAATCGACAAAACCTCTCCACAATCACTAATACAAAATTGCGTAAAAACAGCACTACATCCACCACCCTCAAGTTAACATCTGTCTACATAAAGTAAGTACTGTGACCGACAATTAGCCGATTCGCAACAACCCGTCACCATAACATTGTACTACCAGCAAAACACATCCCCAATAACACCAATTATAACCGTTTAACAAATAACACGCACAAATCAAATTCTAGTGGTCCTAAAAAGGACCGTGAGACGTTCTCGTGCAGACCAAACTCAACTTAGGTCACCTCCAACTCACTCACTCCCTCACTCACTGACTAAACTAACCACCGAAACCGTACAGAGTACGACCTTGGCGTTTCAAAGCGTACACAACATCCATAGCTGTCACTGTCTTCCTCTTCGCATGCTCCGTGTATGTCACAGCGTCACGAATCACATTCTCCAAAAACACCTTCAGAACACCACGAGTCTCTTCGTAGATCAAGCCTGAGATGCGTTTCACACCACCACGGCGAGCGAGACGGCGGATAGCGGGCTTAGTGATTCCTTGGATGTTGTCTCGGAGAACCTTTCGATGTCGCTTAGCTCCTCCTTTACCCAATCCCTTTCCACCTTTTCCACGTCCAGACATGATTCACCGGTATACTTCGAGAGAGAGATCTGCGAAGACCACACGAGACGGTGTGAGACAGTGTTGAGTGTGAAAGTAACCCAGCTGTTTCTCGAAAAGACGAGCCACATTTCGACCAATTGAAATGGGTGTAAATGTTGTCAAGGTGAGATTGGAATGGACGAATGGGAGACGAGTGTGGAAGTGGGCCAAGGTCATAGATGGTAGGTCAGATTGGTGTGTTAGTGAGTGAGTGAGTGGATGAATGGGTGAGAGTGAGTGTGTGTGTTATGCATACGTGTTTGTGTGTGTGTGTGATTATTTTTGTTGTCTATGGGAATTGGTTTGTATAGGCCATCTGGCTACTCTATTCTTATAACACTATGCCTGTGTTTAACTGTATACTTGAATATGTGAATTTACGCTTTAGCAAAGACAACTTTTTAGGTGTTGATCACGTATTGACATCAATGGTTCTCTAACTGTTATCAATCCGTGATCAACTCGTAAAAACAAAACTAACCCTAACAAACGAACTATGGTATACTAATGAATTGTGGTTGATGAATTAAAGTGCAGGTTGAGACAAGCGGGACAGTAAACCTTGTCGAGTTGAGATAATAAATTAAGACACATACGAGTGTCAGTATGTTGATTAGTTGGACTTAAAGGGAAATGAAAGATGAAAAATTGATTTTTGTGGAATCAGTATAGTTTAGGTGGTGATTGCCATCTGTAGTTGATATGAGAACAAAACCTAGGGATTTATTTATCAAAATAAATTTTCTGCATAGTGGAGTCATCTGTAATTTCCAAGTATTATCTTCGTGTGGATTTGACTTGATTGGTTATAGGAATTCATCGTGAGTTGACATCAGTTAGAGAAGCATTGGAAAAACAGTTGGGAGTACTGGACAACTGTTTCGTCCTAGTTTGTGACTCTTCAGTAGTAGGAGCTCGCCTTGTAACCAGGAGGTCGTGGGTTCGGCCCAAGGAGTGAAAAGCTGTCGAGTACTCCCAGGTTTTCGAATGGTTCTCTAATCATCTGTAATTGTCTGTACATACACGAATGTTGTGTAGTCCACCCATGGACAATGTAAGAATGGGCAGAATACTGGTAGTGTCACATCGATTTGAGAAATCAACTATACAGACATCACATACTATACAACGACAGTGAACTTCGAAGTGAAATGAGAATAATTTTGAAATGAATATAGACGACATGTTACTACTGTTTCAGAATCCTACGCCTGGGAGTGTGCGTCGGTGGCATAGCGGTTAGGATGCTCACCGACCATGCACATGGTCCGGGGTTCGATCCCCGGCCGACGCACTCCTTTACCTCGCTAAGCCAGAAATAATGGTGGTGAAGAGGAAAGGTTGGGCATGAGGCTAGCAACCCCATCCTGTAAAATAATCACTACTACAGAAACTTCAAGCCACTAGCTTGAAGCCCTATGTTCCACTGGGGAACGTGAAGGATAAAAAAAACCGCCTGGGAGTCAACGGCAATTTGATGAGTTATTGAAAAGGCAAGGGATTATGAGTGAAGTAGTATTGGGATATATTTATTCTGATATATTTGAATAGCCAGGCAACATGTGGTTTACTTTCAGTCGGGTTCTACGTCCAATTTGTGACGAGTGGATTTGTCAATGAACATTTCAAATCATCAGCAGGCTTTTCGTTGCAGAGAGACGGTTCTTACGAAAGTAATTTGTGAACATGTGGGAAAGAGAAAGTCATTCGATGCAGGACTACCTATCGGTGATATGTGTTGACATATGTCTGATATTATGTCATCTTATGTCACAGATTCTAACACTGTCTTCCAGGTTGTAAACCAACAGAGTAATAATAGATTACTATGGTATGTTGTATCAGTATCAATCAGACAACTGAAGTCTAACTTATGCATGGAGGAGGATATTGTGGTCTTCCTTGAATTTTCTAGGTAACTTGATATCTCTTTTATTATTATTATTTTCTCATTTGTTTTGTCTCTTAGTGGGACAGGGGAAGTTTCAGTAGCAGTGGTGTTGTTGCTGTTTTGTGTTGCTAGCCTCACGCTCAATCTTCCCTGTTTTGCAGGCTTACCACCTGCTTGAAAACTAGGCGAGATTTTCCTACTTACCATTGTATTATTTGTTCCATTCCCTTACCATCTTGAAACACTAAGTAAACATTAGGTGGATGGTGACTAGCAGTGGAATTCATGATGCACATTTCCTCCTATCCAATCGATCAGTGGGAATGTCAAAATTGACTTAAATCTGTAAACTTTGTTCATCATCTTTGTGACAGGTTTTGTCAACCAATATGTTTATCATATTTTGATGTTGTATCTTAGTCTATCCTTCACTATGTTAGGACTATCTCAACCCACGTCTATCGTCATCTATACTTTCATTCTCTACTGCTTTGATGATTAATCATGCATTAGATTGAATTATTATTTTGTTTTGTCTGGATTGAATTTTTTGTATGATTTGTTATTTTAGTGAGAATTTGTATCTATGATGACTAATCAGGTCATGAACGATGTTCTCTTTGTTACCATGTTTATTGTTGTATAGATACTGACCAAGCAGCATCTGACACATCGTTTAATATAGTCCACAAATTCGAACAAATTTTGCCGAATGTGTGACGAGTGCATTTGCTTTGTATAGGAGAGTCTTTTTCAATACATAACATAAAGCGAGAACTTTGTGTACAAAAACAAATCGTGCGATCTCTTTCGTTACCATGGTCTTGATGTTACAATGTAATTCACATAAGAACTTTGTTATCCTTCTTTAATTCCGTGTTCATTTTTTGTTTTATTTCATCTTACTTTATGTTATCATACTCTAACATTTTGTCTAGTCTACTACTTTGACAACATTTCACCCATCCTATGTTTCCATCGTATTGTATTCACATATTCGTATTTCCAAATGTCCTTTATTCTCCGATCATCTATTTTCACACTTATCTATTGAACATTAGGTTGATCTCTATTTATTTAGTTATTCATTAATATATCTTATCAGTTTTGACGCATTTTTTCTTCGCTGAATTCTTTGTTGTTATGTCTCAATGGAGATGATTAATTTAATGTTGTATATCAGTTAGAGAACCCTTGAGAACCACGGAGTACTGGACAGCTGCTGTTTCATCCTAGTTTGGGAATCATCGGCAGTATCCCAGTGGGTGCGTACTTCCGATGATTCCCAAACTAGGATAAAACAGCAGCTGTCCAGTACTCCGTGGTTTTTAATGGTTCTCTAACTGATATCAGTCCGTGATCAACTCGTGAAAACATAACAAACCCTCACAAACCAAACTATAGAAAATTAATGTTGTATAGTTGTGAAATCATCGGCTTAGTGTTTATTGTACGACTGAACTACATCAAGTTATTTGGGTGTTAAGTGCAGTGACACCTTAATGATTATTCTAAGAGATTTTGTATTTCCCATTGAATGAAAATATCGTTTTTCCAAATTAGTTTGTTTATTAGATATATGTCACACAGTGAAGCAGTATTATAAATAATTCTGTCCACTGTGGATTTCTTAACCTTATTCATAACAGTATCTATTGATTTCTTAATTTACTCATATGGTCCTGTTTGTATGTGACTATTCACCTTTTCCAAATAGTCTGACCTTTCTAATTTTAAAGGATCAGGTCTGATTTGTTAAAGGATCCTGTGGAGCCAATAAAACAAAACAATTTAGTTTATCTAATACCCTGCTGGAATGATTGTGAGGTCAAATACATAGGTCAAACTAGTAGAACAGGGTCATTCAGACTAGTCGAACATTAAAGCCTAGCAAAATCTAGATTAGTTGACCTGAATAAGATAAGAAACCTGGTGGAGAATAGTTCAGCTATACCACTCACTGCATGCAATTACACACAAGCATACAATAGGATGGGCTAAGATGACAGTTTTAAAATCTAATGTGACAGGGTGGAGGGAGAGATTGATAACGGAAGTGTTGTCTATCGAATCAACTGCAAACATGTGTAATAGGAATGATTCAGCACCTGTCCCAGATATCCGAAAAATTCTACTACCACTACGACAAATAGGAGAGAACAAAGAAAACAGTACAAGTCGAGTTTCGAATTCGTGTGATTATAATTGATATAATTATGAACAATGAGTTGTGTTCGAAACGTCATCCAGTAAATAATACTGTTTCACTGTGTGATGTATCTAATAAACAAACTAAAATGGAATTGCTTACTACCA
Organism: Trichobilharzia szidati; assembly: GCA_944472155.2. Classification (NCBI taxonomy): domain Eukaryota; kingdom Metazoa; phylum Platyhelminthes; class Trematoda; order Strigeidida; family Schistosomatidae; genus Trichobilharzia; species Trichobilharzia szidati. The sequence goes on along the minus strand of OX235271.1, from coordinate 100,584,282 downwards.
CAGTGACCAAGTTTTACATTATATTAAAATATCGTTTTGTTTTTCATTCATTGGGAAATACAAACACTTTTAGAATGATGAATAGCATATACCCAGTGCCCAAAAAATGTTTTCGAACTGTTGAATGTGAACATGGTTTACACATATATGACATCTTAATCAAAATAAATCGTACAGAGATTTTCAATTTAGTGTATAGGTGGTAGATTTCAATCTCACCAAAAATGAAATTGAATTCTTTATATACTGTGATGTTTTATTGTTGTCGCTTCAAGCAGATGTATCAAGGGAAGTGGTAGGATGAAATTCATGGTCTGTGCAAGTATTTGTACTGCCATTTCAAGAAATCGAAAAACACTGAGTAGCCAACTATAAATATTTAGACATTATGACGACTGAGAGGATTTGTAAGTACACCAAGCTAACAATAATGTTGGATTGATTCTGAATTGTGAATAAATAATGCTGTCTAATGCTGAACGGATGTGTTTACGTGGTCGACTAATGGTGTTGGTGCAAAATATTAGTCCTTGATAGTCGTTGGATTAAGACTTCAATCAGCTGATTGGTCTGGAGAAGAACAAACTTGAAATCTAGTACAAAAGAAAATTATTCAACCACTTCTACTCCCATGGTAACAACTGTGTTGATTTGACTTAACTTTTCTTTGTATGCTTATTTTTCTACTCAAAACCCTTGTGTAATTCCGTATATTTTGTTTCCATGTACACCCTGAGTACAACCCTTTCATTAAACTATTCATGTTATTACGTAACTCCTCTTTAACAATCGTTTGTGACAACTCATCACTTTTGTTACTACCCTCTTATCAACATCCAATTCATCTGAACTTACTAATTGTATTTTGTTTGACAAATTTAATGTACACACACATACAAAACAACCATATATATTTGCGATTGTACAGCCATGAAAATGAATTCGTCGAAAAGAGACTCTTCGCTGAACTACTTGTCTTCTGAAATCTAGTAATCAGAAAATGTGCCTACCACTGACGAGTCCCAAACTAGGACGAAACAGCTGTCCAGTACTCCCAGGTTTTCCAGTGGTTCTCTAACTGATGTCAGCTCATGATGAAATCCTCCATGCAATCAAACAAAATCCCTACAAAACCAATACTTGAAAATTAATCTGATGCTCACTAGCGACTGGCCCTATTCAGGCAGTTAACCTGGGGTTCTAGTGGGAAGCCGTGACCAGTAGGGTACAGCAGGTTGAAGATGAGGCAGTAACTCATCGAGGAAGACATTGCGAAATGGTCACGCTATGTCGTGAATCGGCAGAAGTTAGAATTCATGGACTGGCCATTGGATCGGGTCCCAGTGGCTGAATGGTCTACGAGCTCGCCTTGTAACCAGAAGGTTCTGGGTTTGAGCCCTGACGGTGGGTGCGTACTGATGAAGAGTCCAAACTAGGACGAAACAGCTGTCCAATACTCCCAGGTTTTCTAGTGGTTTTCTAACTGATGTCAGCTCATGATGAAATCCTCCATGCAATCAAATTTCACTGATTCAAATATTTCTTAATTATGAAGACTTTTCGTATTTTCGAGTGAATAAAAAGCAAAATGTTTCTTTGGCATACTTCCTTGTTGTTAGTCCTTTCTGGCCGTCTCATCGTCAGTAGTGAGTCAGGGAAGACAGGTGTGCATGAATGTCTGCAGCTTGTTGGAAATGCTTTCTGGGACGCATCAAGTGTCTGAGTGAAATGGAAGTAGTGACTTGATATTAGTGTTGAATATTCGGATGTTGTTGTTTGTGGTGAGCGTGGTAGGTTTCCACACTGATTTCAGAGTAGTGAAGGTGTTACACCCTCATCTGTGCTCCTATGGTTAGACCGATGAAACACAGTGTTCATAAGTGGACTGTAATGAAATAATGGAGATTTTTTATTTTTGATTACACTTGATTCCACACCGTATTTTCAGTACAAGTATGGATTTTCAGCATGGATATCGGTTGCCCAAATTCAGGCATACCATAGATATCGGGTGTGCGCCGGCAGGGGATCGAACCCCGGACCATGTGCATGGTCGGCGAGAGTCCTAACCACTGTGCCACCGACGCACAGTGTAAATCCACTATTGTCATTCAGTATATTCCCTCTGAGTTGAGTTTCGAATTTCACTTTTACTCAGTGTTAACTGTCTACTCACCCAACGGTGGATAAGAGAAATCATAATCTGATGTTGGAGTATAATGCGACGACTTGTAATAAAATTCGTGTGTGACGTAAACTAATGTCTGACATAATCGATGACTATGTATTTCATTGTTGTCGTGCTTGCAATCAATCAAGCATTTTTAACCAAACATATCTGTACAGAAATGAGACTGTGATCGATCTCTCACAATCTTGTTAACTACATTTTGATTACGTTAATTGCACAATCATTCAACTCGCTGAGTTAATTAATTTCAATCTTATGAATTACAGTTTTCGTGTATCGTTATGTAACCCTATGGGTGATGACCTGAAGTGACAAGTCTATGAATAAACATAGTAATGCATTATTTATGCGTAAATTTTTGCATAATGACTTTTCTAACATCTAAAGTTGATTTATACCAACGTTGTCAGTTGTATTTAAGGAATTTTTATGAATACGTTATAAGTAGGCATGAATGTGGTGATGCATGATTAAAATCAATTGAAGGGAACAATTTTTCCAACTTGATAAATGTCTATTACGTGTTTAGTGAATACGAACATGAAAATTCATGTAAATGATCTTAGATAATGACATTTGCCATGTTAATATTGTGTGTGTGTGGTGTTTGTGTGTTTATGTAGACTGAGTGGTAATCAGATATTGAGAAATCATGTCGATTTGGTGGTGATAAAATCATACTGGACTGCATTACTATTATTATCACTGAAATTTTGTCTATACCATCATAAGAATGAGTTTAACCGTTATCGCTTAATGTAAATGATAAACGAATGTTGTCACTAGACGTCAAATCTCGCTTTACCAACGTGCCACTAACAGAAACAATTTGCTTCCTGTGCAATTATATGGACAACTCCAATATAAGCGTCGGAGTACCAATATCATACCTGAAGGAATTGTTACTGAGATGCACGCTGAATGTACAATTCACCTTCAACGGCGACATCTACAGACAGAAAGACGGAAGTGTAATGGGATCTCCTCTTGGCCCGCTTTTAGCAGACTGCTTTATGGCCAGTTTGGAGAGTGGAGTTTTAAAATCAACAATAAACAAACGACTACTGTACGAAAGGTACGTTGACGATACCTTTATAGTCTGCTACGATAACTCGGACTTCAACTGCATCTTACAAGAATTTAATAATTCCCATCCTTCGATTAAATTCACAATGGAATTAGAAAACGATTCGAAAATTCCATTTCTGGACGTGGAATTAACAAGAAGAGATGATGGAACCCTGAAGAGGTCCATCCACAGAAAACCAACATGGAACGGCCAACTAACGCATTTCTAGTTGGATACCTTTGAGCCGAAAACGAGCTTTCATCATCGCATTAATCCTAAATTGTCATTCTATACAAAGACTTCAGTCAAAGTTAAAATGACTGGGGCAGTAAATCACTTATACCCCTACTTAAGCATCATGTATGATTATCAATTTCTGAGGTTTTTGTGAAATTTTCTAGCAGTCACTCAGCTTCTCCTCTACACAATTAATATGCAATGCATTTCTCTTCTCTAATAATCACTAACGATTACCGGTAGTAGAGAAGAGAATTAGGGTATAACACCACAGTTGGGTGATATTTATATCATGATACAGAATTAAAGAGTAAGCATCCATCTTGAAAACATGATAATCAGACATCAGGTGGGTGGGAGTTTATTCCAGCACAGTGACTGAATAGAAAGTTAAGCTTTCAGACGTTCGTGTGGAACATATTGCTGAAGATAAAATTGTTCAGTGTTCTTCTTTCTCGATAGTTTTATAGTTGAGACAGTCTAGCAACACAATCTCCTTTACTTCTATTATGATTTAATAAAATTAACTTCATTTGTTGAAGTGATTTTAAATGTTGAGTCTTTTGTGATTAGTTTAAATGCATTGATGGTGAATATATCTACAGGATAAAAGAAGCCCAGTTTTCGTTTCACGGCTTTTCTTCAACTGCTAATAGCTTGAAAATGACATAAGTTATTATATCATCGGCGGCACGCACCCACCGGGGTTCAAACCCAGGACCATCCGGTTACAAGACAAGCTCGTATACGATTCAGCCACTGGGACCCGAATCAGTGACCCATGAATTCTAACTTCCACCAATTCGTGGTTGCCTTGTAACCGGAAGGTCCTGGGTTCGAACCCTGGTGTTGGGTGCGTACTGCCGATAATTCCCAAACTAGGATGAAACAGCTATCCAGTACTCCGGTGCTGGTTTTCAATGGTTCTCTAACTGATATCAATCTGTGATCAAACTGGGAAAAACAAATCTAATCCTTACAAACCAACTCTTGAAAATCGAGTTATTATAAATGTAAAAGAGTATAACGTACTTAAAAAATTACTTCAACCAGTAGGACGTTCAATAATTATGGAATATGAGGTATGAATTTAACATAGTTATTAATGGAACAACTTTAGTTTATTTATGCGTAATATGATAGAAAGGGTGGAGAGTGAAATAAGAATGGTAATTAGGCTTAACATCATTACATAAACAAACAATAAGTTCAGTTTAGACAGTGAAAATCAGAATTACGTTCGGATTGTGATGCAACAAAAACGCAAACGAATAAGAGAGATATCTAGTTTCCAGAGTAGTGTAAGATTAATCATACTATCTTTCTGTATGTAGAGGTGAGTTTGAAACGGTTTGATAGTAATGGCTTTTGAAAATTGAAGTGTTTTCGTTGTACATCGATTATTTGGAAAGTCTGACTGATTTTGATTGTATGTCTTATGTCAATCAAGTGTTAAGCGACTGCACTTGCAAACCCTCTCTTATTTTTCATACACAAAGACTGTTAGGAATATTCACAGAAATTCTAGTAGACGCTGTCCTCTTATCCCTTGCGATGTACTTGTTGTTATAAGTTTATGAGCAGGATACTTATCTACTTTCGATTGACTGACCGTATTGGAGAGAAATTCTCGGTCAGCGCTGACAGACTGGCTTCTAGTAAGGAGGCTTAAACAGTGCATTTCTCCCTATTTGGAAATTTTCAGCTGGAGGTGTCTGCATCAAAGCGTTCGTTAGGTTCAATATCAATAATCAACGGGAGATTCAAGATATGCTCAATAAATAATAACTGATACTCGTTGTACCAGAGGTGATATTCTTGTCATACTGACCTAGTGGATGATCCTTTGTTGTTTTAAACGATAGGTGGTAGGTCTGAATCCTGGTGAGAGATTTTATGACTCAATAGATATGCAGGTGCATCCAGTTGATGAGACGAAACAGGATTCCTGGATTTCACTGTTAGCCACCATCAATTAAATAATGTTTTACATTTTATCTATTATCTCTTACTATTGTAAATATTTATTTAGTAAGATAACGATGAAGCGTTCTCTATTTAGTGTTCTTCCGTCTGTTAAATCCCACACACAAACACATACTTCACGTGGAGACCTTAATAGCAATTTTTTATTGCTGTCTACTACTTATATTCTTCTATGAGATAAGAGATACTTGATGTTTTCTATTATCTATCTACTTATCTATTTCATTGTCACTATACCGAGGCATGTAAACAGACCGCCATATGGTTGGTTTAATTTCAATAATCAGAATAATCATTACTGATGATAACATGAAATTCAGAATTAGTTGGAATAAAGAGAAGAACTCAGTAGGTAGTGTTTGACAAAGATTGCTTACTGAAGAGGATTTCTGAACGCGACCAGCATCCAACCACCAAACACATACATCCACATAAATTTACATAAAGACTTGTATACTACTTATTTAGTAGTAACATTATATACACAAAAGAACTTGCGTGAGATGCTGAACAAAGCAGTAAATAGGCTAAAAACGAGTGGTCACATTGCCTGGGGAATTCACTTTTTATATATTATGCAAATCTGTAGCAGGGTGTGTGTGTGAGGTATAGTGGTAGACTACTGGCCAACCACACAGTGGTCTGGATTCAGTTGCCGGTCGATGCACTCCTAAACTTCTCCTAACTGGTAATATGCCTTGCAGAAAGGAAAGGTTGAAGGTGGGACTATCAACCCCATCCCGTAACAGAACACTGCGTTACTGGACATTCAAGGACTGAAGCTTGAATCACTATGTTCCATTCTGAACGCAGAGGGGAGTGAATATCTCTCTTTTTCAAAACAAACTATATGAAGCACTATGACGATGCAGAATTTCTATATTGGAAGGGTACAAAATGTGCTTCTTAAAAGAAAATTAACAGAACACTTGTAGTGCCCTAGTTGTCTGTGTTTTATACTTTGATGAGTGGAAAAGATAAAGGCACCATGTTTGTAGATGAAGGTACATCAGGGTGAAAATTATTATTTTTACCACTATTATTATTACGATTACCAGCGATTTCTACAACGTTGATATGAAACCATCAAAACCCATCCCACTGGTGTTCCAATCATCCCCTTATAAGCTGGTTACTCCGCAGTCTGACAATCCATCCACTGTGAAGTACCAGTCAAACGTAGCTACCCAAGTTAGCAAGTTTTTCTAGGCGTTATGACAAACGTCCTATTTCCATTAAGAAAACTAAAGCACATGAGGTGTCCAAGCAACAGAAACCCTACCATTCTAGAATTCAGTTTGCACCAAAGAAAGGACTAGACACATCACACTAGTTACTAGTGTCCAATTAAAGTATCCAATACAGTCCTACAGGAGGTCAATCGCAAGCCCAAATAGCTCAGTGATAAAGTGTCTGACTGCAGCACTGGGTGACGCGGGTTTGAATCTCAGAAGGTAAATGAGTTCCTTCAAGGTTGCAGATACGCCTTGGTGACTGGTGAGTGCCAGATTGCACGAAACCTAGGCCAGACGGGGCTTTCTGCCGATTGCCTCCAACCATCTAATATCATGCTCGGTCTCTGTTGACATGTTGGCTTCTAGTACGGACGCTATTTTGGTTGGTAATAACTAGCAGGATGTTCACTTCCTCTCATTAGGGGCTCTTCGGCTGGATGTGCTTGAAGTCCCCAGTGAGTGATGGTGTCCTCACTAAGACTCGAATCCAGCACTTATTGGCCATGAGAACCACCTCTTGTTCAGTGGGAGCACCACTACTTACTCTGAAGGCAGATACGTTCAGATGAAAAGTCCCGAATAGGACGAAAGGCAACTTAGCCTTGATTTCCTTAAGGGAAACACTGTCTAAACTTGTCATGAAGATATCAACTATAAAAGGTCCTAAAAGGGTCCCCATAACAATTCTATCCCATTCGTTGTCATATCACTAAGACTAAATTGCATATTAAACATACATTTCATTATCACCTCCTTTAGGTAATTCGTTGATATTCCAAGGCCCATGATATTATTATTATTCTCTTGTCTTCTGAGTAGAACAAAGGGCTTCAAAGAAAGCTCCATTTCACTTTGCCCACTCTGCTGTCCTATTTAGCTGGCTCCACGATTGCCCATAGACTGTCATCTCCTCTTCACACGTTCTCCTCCATGTCATCCTCTAAACCGTACCCAACTCTTCATTTCCCATTAGGGTTCCATTCTAGGGCATGGTGAGTGATGTCATCTGACGATCTCATCGGTGTGTGTGTTTGTGTGTGTCTGATCCATCTCCACTTCCTTCAGCATATTTGTTTGTTTGCCAGAGTTTTGTTATTGCTAATCCGGATTTTCAACTCCAATGTGAAGTCAGTGCTACTTACTATACGGATCAGAAACTTGGCGCGTCATAAAGAGCATCTCAAACAAACTACAGACCTTCATTAACAGTTGTCTTCGCTCAATACTCAAGATCAGATGGCTGGCCAGAAAAGATCAGGAACAGAGATCTCTGGGAGCGAACCAACCAGGAACCGATTGTGAAACAAATAGGCAGGAAGAAATGGAGATGGATTGGCCATACTCTGAGGAAACCATCAAGTGACATCACTAGACAAGCCATTGCTCGAGTGGAACCCGAAAGGGAAGCGGCGAGTTGGTCGTCAGTGCAAGGGTGACTTGGAGGAGGTCATGTGAAGAGGAGATGAAAACGTGTGGGCAGACTTGGAGCCAGGTGAAGACTCTAGCAGAGAACCGAACGCAATGGAGACGCATGGCTGAAGCCCTATGTTCTTCTAGGAATTAAAGGAAACAATAATAATAATAAATAATAATAATAATAATAATCCTTTCTGGCTATCTGATCTTCATCTTGATCATGATATATATATATATACGCTTATAATGTAGAGAATGACGATCAATACATTTTGAAATAGAATCGATTCTTATTCATTTGCTGATGCTTACATAATATGTTTCAGTTACTTCACTTCATAATGCTTGCATCTTGATGCAACAGATAAAATTTTATTTTGATTCTTTATTATTATTATTTAATTTACCTTTTAAATTTAATATCGAATTAATGGAAATAAAATAAAAGAAGTGAATAATGAATTGTTCTATTCATTATCATCCTCCTTATCACTCTCATCATCTGAGTAATAAGAGACATTCAAAATATTCAAATGCTACTACTAATAACAACGATATTGATAAGGATATATTCTATCCATTGGAAAATATTTGTCCAGATGATTCTGATTTATCATTTAAACAAAATGGTAATATTAGAAAAGCTTCAGGAACAAATGGACATCGAAGACATAGCCAACAACACAACAACAACAGGGACAACAACAGCAACTTCAAAAGCATCAACCATTTCCACCACCACCACCACCACCACAAGAAAACGAACAACACCAACACAGTCAACCAACTCTTTATAATATCAATCAACGTGATCAAGAAACAATGAATAGTACTAATTTGCATAGATATTATTCACGTCGGACACCGATGAGAGCACGTTTAAATCAATTTAAAATATTACATCATTATAATAATCATAAAAGATTACAAAATCGATTAGTACTACCCAACCAAACATGTAAATTATCATCAAGTGATAAGAAACAGCAACACCAACAGCAACAACAAAAACAACAATCATTGCGTAGTTATCGTAATCGTGTTCTACGAATACTACATGATAAACATCGTGTAAAATTTTATGAAGAAAGAGAATTAATCAAAAAATTTAGTGATGTTGATCATATTGATGATGATGATGATGATGACGATACTGATAATGAAGATGATGCCGATGGCGGGCATTATGAATCTGATGAAAAAGATGAATACTACTATCATTATCATCAGGATAATGAGGCGGATACTGTTTCTATTGAAGCTGTTACTAAAGACAATAATGATACTGTTGACGAGGATGTAGACGCTGCTGATGATGGAATTTGTGATAAGCATGTTGAACATGGCGAAAATTCCGTTTATGCACAACCAGTAAATGAATGTAATTTAACCGAGGTTACACACGAAGAGAATAATAAAAGTGAAGAACACCTACCTGATCGTATTAATGAGGAAACAGTAAAATGATGTAACTGTCACTTACTTACTTAATAGTAGATAATGAATTTCTTTCAAATCTAACAAAAATAAAGGGGGAAGGAGAATTATTGAAGCGTTAGGATTTGACATGTCAGCAGTTGCCTTTTTAAAAATTGTACTCTGGAATATTTCACCACCAAAATACACTTTCAGACAGAAATGCAACATCATTTGAAAAAATGTAATGCAACTCTTAAGGTAAGATAGTAATCAAAGTAACTAATCATAGTAAGATATATATCACAAAGATGCATCTCCAACCTGGAAGGAACTGATGTCCCTTATGAGATTTGAAAGCGCATCACTCAGTTTCGCAGTCAAAGACGCTACCAAGGAGCTGACTGTTCTCATGATTGACATCCTATAAGACTGTAATGGATACATCCACCAGTCACTAGGATGTAGCCAATGTCATGTGTCTTTATGTAGGTGCTGAGTGAGCTCTATCAGAAATCATGAGTTCCTGAGGTATTTAATTACGGTAGCAGGCGCAGCCAGTCGTCTTATTTAAAACAACTATTATAGTGATCATCAAAACGCATGACAATGGTAGTACAAACAAAAACATGATCCGAATTTAGACAAGTACCCTAGATATAGGGATATTCCTTCATGCATACCCAAGCGATCCGTGGCTGACTGCAATGTGATCTATCTAGGCGTAAGCTTGATTGATAGAGGAAGGATGTCAAGAGACGTAACGCGGACTACTGGTTCGGGAATTTGTTATGAATAGAAATAAATAGTGATAGGTGCAGAGTTTTAGACATACTCCATTATCTGGTAAACAACCAGTTAGTATTCAGTAGCCGCCTTAAACAATCTTTCGTGGTCAGACGTCTTACTTGCGTATTCAACTCCACAATTAATACTATTATTTGTACAGAGCACCCTTGGGTGGGATCACCTGAGTGAAGGTAGAAGTCACCCTCAATTTCATTTGAACTGTAGTCACTTTTGGAGTGGATAGTGATGGTGAAAAGACAGTACATCTCCTGCTAACTACTTCTTACTCTAATTGAACCCACTGGCTTAACATTACAATTTATTAATGTTGGACATGGAATCAAGAAGCGTAGCCTCGGCCTTAGAAGCTAGTATGATATCAACTCTGTAGAATATAGATACCACAGGGTCACCGAATAAGCGTATAAGATGCATCCTTTCTGAGCCAACTGGTTCAGAAGATGTTTGAAGAAGTTCACTGATACCTTGTATAAGGTCCATGAAATCCAGTATACACCAATAACGAAGGCATTCGGTGATTTATTCCAGAGCTATTTCTTGTTGGGTTTAGTTCTGGATAGAAATATTGTAGAAGGCAGAATTAAATAGAATAAGGTTGTGAGTAAACTAAAGATAGAAGTAAAAGTAGAAAGATAATAAAACGGTATGATCCATTGGCAGATAAAAATAGCAACTGACATATATTTGCAATGATTTTAATAACTGAGCGTACAACTTTTAGGATTTTTTTTTACCGTAATACCAGAGCTTTGGAATTCTCATTGTAATTATCTTACCATAATTTGTGCAAGACTGGGATATAGTCCAGATATCCAGACCAAAGAAGACGTTTGTACCAAGAGATCCCTTTGATTCTCCAATATGAAGTAGAATTCAACTCCACGGGCTACATTCCCATAATTGTCAGTGACTGATACAAGTTCATGGGTGCCCATTCCCTTCGGACGAGGAAGGCTATGCTTCCTATTGATTTGGGACAATGGTTATTCAACTTTCCTGTATGTGTATCTTTCGCGTCCGCCAGTCAGGGGATAAGGGATGGGTAGTAGCAATCACCCTTTTATACATGTAAAACTACTCACGCATTGTCTGAAAAGACTGCATACATAGAGATATGACGTAAGATCACATTTAAAATGATCCACGGAACCTAAATCATACTAAGGATCTTAGGGGTAAACATTTACAAACTGTCTCACGGGAATAGTTTTTTGTAGTAATAACTATGATCGTTTACAAAGAGGAGTTTTATGTTTGTGTACTTTAAAGTAATCCTACTATGGGTGCTTTTGTTACAAATAGTGCATATAATATTATAAAAGGATGTAACATTAAAGGAAATTTTCTTTCAGAAGAATCACTTTCGAAAGCTGTACAATTGTATTTGTGTTCAACAGAGAATTCATAAAACCAATCAAATACTGGTAATTAAGTTTTAGAAAACGTTTTACCTAGTGAGATGAATAATCTGGAGCGGAATGCACGAATGCGGGTTATGAAACTGAAGTTGGGATTAAGTAGATTGACAAATCAAGTTATATTATATAATCCATGATGAAATAAATGTTATTATGAGAAATTTAGGTAGGAGGAGGGGATGAGTGTGGGTTATCCGGTTGAAGTCTTCGAGATATCAAGAATCAACTGTTTGAAACTTTCAGTAAAATTGTCTGGGATTAACCTGAATAGACAAGATATAATCACTAGATATTATCATTTTTAAATTACTATTTTAATTCTCCAACTCATTTCAATTGGTTACAGAATACTATTATGGGTAAAATTTATTTTGATAAAGTCTCACAGTGTTATACAGTAATATTTACTAATGACATTTTGAGCACAATTTATTGCTCATAATCATAATCATAATTTCATATCATATCATATCACCTTGATATGATTATAAGCAATAAATTGTGCTCGAAACTTGGTCATCAGTAACCATTACTGTATAACACTGTCAGACTTTATCAAAATAAATTTTACCCATAACGGAACTATACTCTACCACAGTGCACAAGTTTTATTCTTATATCAGTGGTTACAGAATAATTTCAGCATTTGTTTATCAGATAGGTACATCTGGATTTCCATATAACGGTGTGCTGAAGTAACTTAGTGAATACATTGATGAATAGCACATAGCATCTTGAAGTGATATACTTCTGTGAGAACTTGTATACGGATCTTCTTGTCTGTCCGTATATCTATCTGTATGCATATCTATGGAAAAAGTAATAATAAGTATCTTTTCTACTGATACCTACATAGTATTCGACTCTTAATTAACAAAAAATTGAGGTAGTAAACGCACATTTTCTGGTTAATGAATTCCATATATGATAGACAGCTATTTTCCCTTTCTTCACTTAACTAAAAAAGCTCACTATTACCAAACCATACAAATAAGCAAGAAACAATATATTTTCAAGTGTTGATTTTGCAGCAACTTGACTGATTTCAATTTAGAGAATTATCAGAAACCAGAAAATACTAGATAACTGTGTTTCATCTTAGTTTGGAACTTTTCAACAGTACTCACCTAAGACTCCACTGGTAGTCAGATTACGAGACCAGCCTGTTGACCAGGTTTTAATTTGCAGTGGGAATCACTAGAAAAACAATCACATAGACTACTGGGCAACATAAGATTAACACCGATTACCGAAATTGCTTTGTGGAAGGATATCTGTTGTTTTTTTATAATAAAATAAAAATAAAATAAATCTGATGCTGATCAGTGACTGACTGTAGGATGAAGTTCCCTGGAGTTTCAGTGAGAAGTAGTGACCAATTGGGTTCACCAGATTGGGTTGACAAATACTCGGCGATGACGTTGGCTGGCGGTCACGCTATTTACCTTGAATTGATAGGAGTTAGAATTCAAAGTCTGGTTATTGGATTCCATCCCAGTGGATGAATGTTTAACGAGATCGCCTAGTAATCTGAAGGTCCTGGATTCAATACTTAGCGGAGGAGTCATGGGTGTGTACGATGAAGAGTCCCGAACAAGCACGAAACAACTGTCCATTACTTTCTGCTTTTCAATATGTTCTATAGTTCGGTTTGTAAGGGTTAGTTATGTTTTTACGAGTTGATCACGGATTGATATCAGTTAGAGAACCATTGAAAACCACCGGAAGGTACTGGACAGCTGTTTCATCCTAGTTTGGGAATCATCGGCATTACGCACCCACTGGGATTCGAACCCAGGACTTTCTAACAATTCGTGATTTAGCGCGACTCCAAATCACGAACTGTTAGAAGTTAGAATTCATGGGCCATTGAATTGGGTCCCAGTGGCTGAATGGTATACGAGCCAGCTTGCTGTGTAACCGGAAGGTCCTGGGTTCGAACCCTGGTGTGTGGGTGCGTACTGCCGATGATTCCCAAAACAGGATGAAACAGCTGTCCACTACTCCCTGGTTTTCAGTGGTTCTTTAACTGATTTCAATAGTCCTTTAAGTAATATCAACCTGTGATCAAACTTGAAGAATGTTTATTGTTTCGCCTGTTTATTTCTTCTTTTTTTCAATTCCCAATGTTTACAGACACAAAAATCAGCTGGGTGACATGAAGTGAAACATTAACCGATCAATTGTTATGCTCTGACAAGTCATCTAAAGAGAAAAATTAGAAGAACAACAACAATAACAACAACAAAAACTGACAAACATGAACTGAAATATTCATTCAACACAATCTGAATAATAAAATGAACGCGTACAATGAATAATAATAGTTATGATGTTATCTGAGTATTTAAACAATGAACATTTATTCATTTCTGTAAAGTTTTGAAATTTGATTTAAATTGTTTTTCTTTTAAAATTCACTTATTTAGTTACTTTTATCTTTACATTATTATTAATAGTAATCTTTAATTCAGTTTTATATTCGTTCACATACACATATTTATTATGTATCTTAAACTGGAGTTTGACACTTACTGATTAACCTTTGACGGCAGTCAAGACAGCATTTCAATATAAATTAAAGATGGTAACTGCTGGATGAATAAAGTTTCGAGTGCTCAGTGGATCTTATATATGCTTCTATTGATTATTCTTAAGGTATGATTAAATTTATGCAGTACCTTATTACCTGGTTCAAATTTCTAACGAGAAATGCATTACGTCAAGGAGAAGTGTTATGTAGTTTAATATTCATTCCGCGAATTTCACCGGGTGAATTACTGTCAGTATTCAGGTTATGCTAGCTATGTTCATTATGATCCTGGAATAATTTCACATAACCAAACTTTCTATTTATGGTCCAAGGTGGAAATTCCTCAATATTCCCTTCGAAAACCTAGAAATACTCAGATCAGCGTGTGTGATCTAATCGATATCATAAATGACAATCAAGAAAGCAAGCATGTTTGCGTGATGGTATATAGTACTAATTGATACAGGTATTTAGAAACTACCCGGGTCGACTTCAACGTCTCACTGACTGATACGTTATCACGGTCAGGTCTCGTTGATTTGGAGTAAACGAATGTTATAGTCCCTTTAAGCAAATATTATTATAAAATGCAGAATCCTTGTCAAATGTGAGATGCTGCTGCATCACAGGTCACTACCGAATGCTGGTCTAAAGATAATTGGTGAAACGGCTGGATGCGTATATCACTGATTGCTGACGGAATTTTGGCAAGAACAGAAAAGCCTCGTTTGGCATTTGCTGAGGTTTCCAGGTTATTGATTATTTGTAGAATGATAATAAAATAAGCTGGTCGACAAACGTTGTGATATAACTATAGGGGAAGCCTTTCTTCATAATCCAACCAGTGATTTTAATGTTAAGAAACATACTACTGATTGATCAATATGAGTAGTTTAAAATGTTTTGAAAAACATTACTCTGTCGCAGAAATAATAATGTGGAAAATTCCGTTTGAAACATTTTAAAGCTGCATTCAGATATGATCACTGCTGACATTTAATAAAGATGGGTGGTGTTTGTATGAATTTTCGGAATATTTGGCAGTGAAAAATAAGAACGAACAAAGAGACAGATGTAGGACGTCTTAACTTCAAAATATTAGTTTCTACAGTGTGAACAATCAGGAAGTAACAACTGCATAAACACACAATTCAACAGTACACAGAAATTACCTGTTTGTCATGTACTCACTTTATCTGCTGCCTCTCTCTCCGTCTTTCTGTTATGTTCACTTTGCTTTTCAATTACTACTAACTTGTTCCATGCGATTCTTGGGATCTTTATTTATTTTACAAGGAATTATTCTCATATTATTATTATTATTCCCATAAGTTCCTAGTGTAACATAGGGTTTCAGCAGCACATCTCCATTTCATTCTGTCATTTGCAGTCCTCTTTAGCCGATCTTATGATTGCCTATATGCTCTGCATATTTGTCGATCGATAGGTTCTTGGTTAGTTTGCCACCTGCCAGAGTTCCTTGTTGCTAATTCCGTCTGACAGGCCATTTGATCTTCAATATGGAAACAGAGAAGACGGCTGTTGATAAAAGTCTGCAGGTGGCTGTTGGAAATGCTTTTTGTGATACACAAAGTCCCTGAACCATATAGAAGAAATGACTTGACACCAGTGTTGAAATTTCGAATCTCGTTCTTTATGCTTAGTGTAGAAGATTTCCACACCGATTTCAGAGTGATGAAGGTCCATATTGCCTTTCAGATCCTGGTCCTGACATCGTCATCGATGATGCCTGTAGTTGAAACGACAGCGCCTAAATGAGTGAAAGAAGTGGTTTCCTTTAAATTTCTCCCGTTGATAGTGATTGGTGCTTGTTGTTGTTGTTGGTTGGGTATCTTCATCACCTCCGTCTTCTTGATGCTCACTTGAAATCGTCCTGTCTTGGCTGCTTCCTATGTTAACTTGTTGGTTTTCGCCCGTATATCTTCGAGTTTGTATGACATGAGACATAAATCTAGAGTCTTCTTATCAGTTCAACGTATTACTGTCTTCTCGCTCCCCACATTCCGGCACACGATCCAGTCTACCATAATTAAGAATATCATCAATGATGGTAGGCAGCCTTGTCTTATTCCTGTTTTCACTTCAGAGGCTTCGTTGAGTTTTACGCTGTGAATCACTTGATATTTGGCATTGTCATATAGCTGTTGAATGAGGTTGATAAAGGTTTGTAGTATTGCACTCCTTAGTGTTGAAGCAGTTTCCGAATCATTTCTCGGTCATCGCTGTCGAAGGCCTTTTCAAAGTGTATGACGTCGATGAACACCTTGAGCAGCAATCTTCGAATGTTTGGCATGTGATTCGCTCCTGTCACATGCAAGATGATGAGGTTACAGGACTGGACTACATCAACTCACTCCTAGTTTAAAGATAGGGAGTGAAGTGGTTGGTGGAGCGTGTTGACCACTTCACTTATTTGGGAAGTTGCACCAACCAGTTCCAGTGGGTTTTTCACCGACACAATCTCAGCACGCATACAGAAGGCTCATTTGGCATTCATTAGCCAAATCACACCATCTCTAGCTTAGTAGATATGATATCTGGCTGTCTATCGACCAAAGGACGTGTATACTGCTCAGCATTTCGCTCCGTCCTCCTTTACCGTTGTCGGACATAGCCATTGAAAATGGAAGACATGAAAAGGCTGTGTTTTATCATAGGTATCTGTGTTCTATCTCCCGTGTTGGGTGGCATAAAAGGATGAGCAACATTTAGGTTACGCCTCGGTCGAGTGCTAGTTAAGGAGGGGAAATCAATCGACGAGGTTGTGAAGTTACATCGATTAAGGTAGTTAGAACATATGTTACACATGTCTAGCCATTGCCTTCCTCGATGGGCAATGTCAGCTGACTGACATAGGATTGATGAGGTTGGAAAAGAGCTAGTGGTGGTCAAATAAAAACATGGCATCAGTCATGAAGTCCATAGCAGTTACTTTAAGCCAGACACGCAGGGAGCTGTGGACTTCCTGACTGGTTGGGGTCCTTGGGATGGTAAGAACCAATGAAGGCTGGATACATTTGGTGATATGGCTCAAAATCGATCTCACTGATGGCTGGCCCAGATGCATTCACTCCTCGTGACTTATCATATCCATAAAACTCTATTGTTCTTCCGTATTACTATTCCTTTTGCCTCACACTTCTGTTTATTATCTCTCTTTTGAACATTCCTTTACTCTCTTCTCTTGCTTTGTGCGTTTCATGGAGTGTGGCGACTCAAACGGCTTCACATCCTTGCAAAGTTCTACGCTGAAACCAGTCAGTCAGTCGATGAAGTTGAGGTAGAGGTTTGATTGCCATTCTGTGCTCTGCTAGATGCTGATACATAACACGGCAATTAGACCCGCTTTTTGCTTTTCTTGAATCCGGCCTGTTTCGAGTGGAGTTTTACATCCAGAGCATCTCTTAGTCCCTCTAGATAGATGCAGCTTGATTTTCTGGTTGGCGAGGACAAGATAATGATTCTGCAGCAATATTTCCAAGGGCTTAAGTTGCCTTTCTTTGGTAGTCTGACAATGTAGTCCTTTTTCCAGTCAATAAGTGCCTTTTCTTCCTTCCAAGGTCCCTGTAGTAGTGACGTGAGAATACTCGCCGAGGTTTCTGGATCCGTTGTCGGTGATTCCGAAGGAATTCTGCCTAATCCTTCAGCCTTTCTGCCTTACAACAACTTCATGACACTCAAAACTTCTGATTTTGTCAGAGTAATAACGGAACGACTCCACCATTCACTTGAAATCACACTTCAAATATACAAACTTTATACTAAATCCGAAAAGAGGCTTGATTTATCACAGTCCTGGTAACATGAGTAACTGATATATGTATCCGTATCACTGAGATATTCGTACAAGAGACAAGTTTTAAAAAAATATTCAGTGGGATGGATAGGGAAAATTCAGGTTAGGAAATTCTGTAATTTAATCTCTAGAACAGGAACCTGAATATTCAGTTGAATCCCAGCCTATAGGGATTTATGTGCTGTCCAACTGAATGGATCTGCACGAAAATAGAAAGATTGTGGAAATTTATAATTATAACAGTATACATGACAGTACGATGAACAGCTGGTCAGGATTTCGAGGACTACAAGGAGTGAATATATCTCTATCACTATGAACGATTTCATAGAATGTCACTGACAGTGTCCAACCACTGATATTCTGCATCTCTTGGACACAGACTTCATGCTTATATATGACTGAGATCTACTTAAAGGTTTGGCCTCATGTTTGACTTAAGTGCTAAAGTGCGATGCATGAATATCTCTGATTTTTAAATACAACATAGCAGCTTTCTAATAATAGTACATTTAATCCTCTGTCCTACTTCGCTTACTATAGACGTAGAAAGCTAGTGTCCAACTTATAACTTTTATGTCATTTTCGACAGCTAAGAAGGTCAAAATCTATGCAAAGTATTGCATAAGTTTATTTCTTAATCTCGCGTTTTTCTAGCCCACAAATAAAGTTAGGTTTAAAAGAAAACACATGGTTTCGTTTGTTTTATTTAGCTTACTATATAAGTTTGTATTATCAACTTCACTACATCTAGTCATGTTGAACTTCTTTTACAAACTTTTACTTCAGTGTAGTTTTATTTTATTCCTGTTGATTTCTTCATTTCTTTAATGCTGTTTTAAAATAGGACACTTTGAAATGGTCTATTATTATTATTATTGTTCCCTTGCCTCCCTAGTGGAACATAGGGCTTCAACTGCACGCCTCCACTTGCTTCTGTCTTCTGATGTACTTTTCACTTGCATCCATGTTAGTCCATACTGTTTCAACTCCTCTTCACACGATCTCCTCCATATCACCCTTGGACGTCCCACTCGCCGCTTCCCTTCCGGGTTCCACTTGAGCATTGGCCTGACGCGCGATGTCACCCAACGGCCTCCTCAGCGAGTGTCCAATCCATCTCCACTTTCTCCTGCATATTTGTTGAGCGATTGGTTCTTGTTTTGTTTGTTCCCATGGCTTCTTGTCGGTGATTCTTTCCGGCCATCTAATCTTCAGTATAGAACGAAGACAGTTGTTGATAAAGGTTTGCAACAGGCTGTTGGAAATATTCTTTGTGACCCGCCAAGTTTCTGATCCGTATAGAAGAACTGACTGACTTGACGTTTGTATTGAAAATCCGGATTTTGTTGTTGATGCAGGCTGACTGAAGAAGATTTCCAGATTGGTTTCAGGTTGATGAATGTACTTCTTGCCTTCCTGATTCTCGATTTGACATCCTCGTCCGTTCCTCCTGTGGTTGAGACAATACTCCCTAGGTAAGTGAAAGAAGTAACCTCTTTCAAATCCTTCCCGTTGATGGTGATTGGCACTGGATGTTGCTGTTGTTGTTGTTGGTTGGTTATTTTCATAACCTCCGTCTTGTCTATGTTCACCTGGAGTCCTGTCTTTGCTGCTTCTTCGACCAGTTTGTCGGTTTTCGCTTGTGAGTCTTCGATTTTGTGTGACATCAAACATAAATCATCCACGCGCGAAATCCAGGTCTTCTAGGTTCTTCACGTCGCTCCAGGATATCCCTGTCTTCTCGTTTCCCACTGTCTGACGCATAATCCAGTCCACCACAATTAGGAATATCATTGGTGATAATAAGCACCCTTGTCTGAGTCTTGTGTTTACTGCAAAAGCCTCGCTGAGTTTTCCGTTGTGAATCACTTGACATGTGCTGTTGTCGTACAGCTGTTGAATAAGGTTGATGAATATTTGTGGTACGCCGTAGTACTCGAGCAGTTTCCAAATTACTTCGCGGTCAACGCTGTCGAAGGCCTTCGCAAAGTCTATGAAGTTGAGGTAGAGATTTGATTGCCATTCCATGCTTTGTTCGATGATGATGCGTAGAGTTGCAATTTGGTCAGAACATGATTTGCCTTTCCTGAATCCAGCTTGTTCTGGTCGGAGTTCTGCATCCAGTGCGTCCTTGATCCTCTCCAGGATGATGCGACTCAGGATTTTACTTGGCGTCGACAGGAGCATGATTCCTCGCCAGTTCTTGCAGAGTCCCTAGTCGCCCTTCTTTGGTAGTTTCACTAGGTAACCTTTCCTCCAGTCAGTAGGCACCTTTCCCTCTTTCCAGATCTTTTGCAATAATGGAGTCAGCATATCTGCTGTCGTTTCTGGGTCCGCTTTCAGTGCTTCCGGGGGTATTCCATCTGGTCCGGCTGCTTTTCCAGCTTTCAGAAGCTTGATTGCATTCATGACTTCAGTTTTCGTTGGAGGGTTGGTGTCAACTTGCAGTTGTGTACGTGCTGTTGTTGGTATTACAGGACGGGTTGTAGGTGGTGGTCGGTTCAAGAGTCCTTTGAAGTGGCCCGCCCATTGTTTAATCTGTCTTTCTTCTTTGGTAATTGGGTTCCCTTGGCTGTCTTTTATAGGTTTCACTTGTGTTGATCTCTTCCCGGATAGAGACTTGGTTTTCTGATATAGTGTCCTCAGGTCCCTTTTGCCTGCTGCCTTCTCAACTTCAGTAGCCAGGTTGTCGTAGAATTGTCTTTTGTCCTTCCTGGCACTCTTCTTCACTTCTTTGTCCAGTGCTGTGTAAGTCGAGCTCAGCGTCTCCTTCTCTTGTCCATCTTTGCATTGAATCATTTTTTCTTTCACCATTCTCCTCTCCTCTATTAGCTTCTAAGTGTCCGTTGAGAGCCATTCCTTGTCTTGTTTCTTCTTTCTTCCTAAAACCGTTGAACACGTTTCGTTGAAAATTACCTTCAGAGGGTTCCAATGGTCTTCCACGGATGATTCCTCGGTGGTGCCACGTAGTGTTTCCTGCTTTGCTCTGACAGTTGCAGTGAAAGTGTCCTTTGTGGTTGTGTCCTTCATTTTTTGAGTATTGAACTTGCATTGTGGCCTATCCCCAGGTATCCTCGAGGCTTTTAGCTTCACCTTGAAAGTCCCTTGTACTAGATAGTGGTGTGAACCCACATCTGCTCCTCTCCTCGATCTTGTGTCCAGTAGGCTCCGTCTCCACTTCCTTGAGATTGAAATGAAGTCTATCTGGTTTTTGGTGTGTCCATCTGGTGAAATCCATGTTGCCTTGTGTATATCCCTGTGTTTGAACACACTGCCACCAATGACCAAATCATTGAAGGCGCAGAAGTCTGAGAAGAGTTCACCATTTTCGTTCATTTCACCGAGGGCCTCACGACCCATGGTGAGTTCTCTTCCTGTATTGTCTCCTCCCAGTTTCGCATTCATGTCACCCATCAGGATTTTGATATCGCTCTTTGGGACGTTGTCCATTACTGTTTGTAGTTGACTGTAGAAATCCTCCTTCTCATGTTCTGAGGCGTTTGTAGGCGCGTAGCACTGAATGATTGTAACCTTCCTTCCTTTTGAGTTGAACCCGGCTGTCATTATCCTGGAGGAGATTGGTTCCCACTGCATGAGAGCTTTAGCCGCTGTTGGTGACATCATGATGGCTACTCCCTCGGTGTGCTCGTGATCGTCCTCTGGGTGACCGGAGTAGATTATTGTCTCTTCAGTTGATAGTTGGCTCCTTCCACATCCGTTCCATCTGCTCTGGCAGATTCCCAATGCTTCTATTTTATATCTCCTCATTTCTGCGGCTACCTGAGCAGCCATTCCAGTTTCGTACATTGTACGAATGTTCCACGTCCCCATCCTTATTTTTGCTTTCATCGAAAGAAGGCACATCGGCTGACTGGCTTCCCGAAGGCTTTCACCAGCCTGCGTCATTTCACTTCCCCGATTCCAGCGAAAAATAAGGTCACTATTTGTAATTTTAGAATTTTGAATATATTTGTGCGTTGAAGTTTCAGTAGAAATTTGGTTAAGTTTTGGGGGTGGAGTTGCTAGTACCACGCCCCAACCCTCCCTCTTTATCCGGGCTTGGGACCGGCTAGAATACTAGTGACCTAGTAATCTAGGCGAGGTTTTGAAATGGTCTACTTCTGAAAAAATTCCCATACAGTTGGTCTATCAGAATATATTATACATAAACGTATTCATTAAGGGGAATAAATGTATGAAATAAATGTAGTAGTTCAATTTTGTTGTACTTTTCAAATGACATCTCCATCCAGTCGGGAGTGAGGATAGAGTTCCCACATATGACACTGGTTGGTGGTCACGCTAAACTCATCACGAACTGGTAGAAGTTAGAATTCATTGGCTGATCATTGAATCGGGTCCTAGTGGCTGAATAGTATACGAGCTTGCCTTGTAACCGAAAGGTCCTGGGTTCAAAACCCAGTGAGTGCGTACTACCGTTGATTCTCAAACTAGGACGACACAGCTGTCCAGTACTCCCTGGTGGTTTTCAATGGTTCTCTAACTGATATCAATCCGTGGCCTGACTTGAGACAAATAGAATCCCTACAAACTAATTCTTGAAGATACCTATTCCTTTTTGTTTGAGATTGAATTATCGCTTGATCGATGTTAAAATAAGAGACAATATGATTGTTTACTGTAAAAAATATCTACTTCTTGTAAAAACAATGAGGATAAAGGCTATCACAAGGTGTTTTCACTCATGGCATAGCAAACGTCACAAGAGACATTCTAGCTGCATAGAAAAGTTGATGGAACAGCTTTAAAACAGCCAAACGTAATTACGTTTGATATGATTACAGCATTCCTCTAGGCCCGCAATACAAAATCAGCTACCTGAGGAAATTGACCGACTCCGTTCTACTTATACAACTATATACTGAGACGAAAGCCAGAAAAGTTTGACTGGCCATAGCGTATATCCTCATCCTTGTAAAGGAGCGTCCAACGGAATGTAGTTCAGTTTGAAGCACGATCCAGTCGTCCCTGATATTTTTTTGTTTTATTCCTTTTAAAAAAATGCGTAGCAGAAGGTTGAGAGTTAATCAGAAATGCATTTGAGTTTAGACAGGATTTTGAGGAAGTAGTTTTTATTATTAAAGTAGTATGGAGTGAAGTAAATTTTGTCGCATTATGATGAATAAAAAATTAAGTAGTCGAGTAACTTAAAGCGGCTACCTGAGTTAATCAACTGATTTCATTGTTTCAGGATTTCATCATAAGCTGACATCGGGTACAGAATCACTGAAAAACCTGGGAGTACTGGACAGCTGTTTCGTCCTAGTTTGGGACTCTTTAGCAGCACGCACCCACAGGGGTTCGAACCAAGGACCTTCCGGTGACAAGGCGAGCTGGTAGACCATTGTGTTGCATAGAAAACAATCTTCAAAGATATATCTTACTGAGTTAATTTTAATAAAACATAAGTTTAGATATGACAGAGATTTGTAGCTCAGGTGGATGAGACTGGTGTAGTTGTGTTCTCTGAGCTAGATGATTTATTTTGGAAGCCTTCATTGTTTTTCTAGACAACATCTTCAGAGCACACTTCAACTTGAAGTGAGTTTTTAGAATTCTCTACAAGTTTATCACCCATCTCTCCTGTCAACCTTTAACGTGACTGGTTGTTTCCCAAGAATTTCTTACCCTATTGTCCACTTTTATTGGCTCTGAGAGATGGCTGATAAATTCATGGGGAATTCTAAAAGCTCACTTCAAAATGAAATATTCATTGAGGAGGATGTCTAGAAAGACAATGAAAACTTCTCAACTTAACCATCCAGCTCAGAGAACACAACTATGACAAAAAACATCCGCCTGAGCTACAAATCCCTGAGACCAACGCCAGAGACTAGATTCATGAAAGTTCTACAGGAGGTCAGTTATGAGATCAAATACCTGAATGGTTAGGGCTTTGATTACAGCCCTGGATGAGGCGGGTCTGAACCTCAGAGGGGGGGATCAGCGCCTTCGAGGTTCTAGACATATCCTGATCGCAGTTGTTAGCAAGCACGAAACCTAGATCCAGAGCTTCCTACCAATTACATCTAACAGCCTAATATATACATGAAGCTGGAATTTTCTTTCTTTTCATTTTAAGGTCAAACCATGGGGTAAAAGTGAGAAATACTTTGAGCGTAAGTATTTTTGTACACATACAAAAATAACTACATATTATTCTAATTGATTTCTGTTATTTACCACATGATATTATAATGTAACTTAAAGAAGTGGCTCATCGGTTTACGCATTCGACTTGCAGTCAATGTGTCTTGGGTTCAGATCCCTCAACCACTACAACAGCAACTAGGTAGTAACATCAGCCCTCTACATAATATGTGTAGCTCATAGTCTGGTACATGGAAAACTTGTTCCCGTTGTATATATGAAGTAACCTTCAAAATCTTCAGATTGAATTATGTAATTTAATGATAGAGTGAAAAATATGTTGAAAGACAGCTGGTTATGTGCAAAAAGTTCAAACTTTACCCTTTCGGATACTTAATCAGATCGGAAGTTACCCGTAAGTTTGAAAGAAGTTTATCAACCCAGCATTTTTAAAGGTTCTTTCTTTAACCTGCTATAATATATATAATAATAATAAACAATCCAGAATGTTTTAATAACTTTGACAGTTCAGCAGTAAACAGATTTACTTGTAGGATTCTGTTTGGCATTGTATTTATTATACGCAGATATAAACAAGAGACTTGTAGCAACTTATGCAGTTGTTGAATCTGTCTGAATTGATGAAAATGATTAGTTTTCAACTGCTCATAATAATCAGTAATACTGACCATTTTGTTAATGAAAATTCTCCCCGTGAAGTACGGACTCTTTCAGAAAGATATTTCACAGCAGAAATCTCACACATACCAACTATGATTTCGTTAAGAACACAGATTTACCGTATTAATGCATCAGTATGGTAAATGAAGTTTCCTGACTGTTTGATGGGCTTTTTTTAAATACATAAGAACGACACAGTAGAAATCTTTATATATATATATATATATGATTAGACCTTAACAACATGCAGAAGTCTTTAAGCCCATCTTTCTAAATTACTGATTATGCCTCCTAACTAGTAATTCCAGGGTTCCATCTCTAGTGAGGTAGTGGGTATATATCGCTGAAAAGTTCCAAAGAAGGATGAAAGCTGTTCAGTGCTCTCTGGTTTTCACTAATTCTCCAACTAATGTTGTAACAGCATAAGGCGAGACACGAAAGCAAAGGTATATTTTCAAGTGATCAAACTGCTATTTATATCTATACAGTTTATATTCTTTAACCAATCACTGAGCATGTGATTTTGATTTAAATTAAACGACATGAAATAGAATTTTCAAATATATAGCATTCAGTTGCTAATGCACTACTGAACTGTGGGAAAAGTATTCAGACATTAACACCAACAAATAGAATGATTTCACTGGGTTTGAGCCTCGGTGGGGACATCATCACTCACTGGGGAATACAGGCACATCCAGATGACGAGTCCCAAATAGGACGAAATGCGCATCCTGGATTCCACTGCTAGTCACCATCCACCAATTAAATAGAATGATTGTTATTGTGAGAATAATATTCCGTTGGAACACATTGTCTGTATCACACCAGCACAATGTCAGCTTATGAAGATATTTCCCTTTAAATCAATCATATTCCTACAGAAAAAGCAACAGAAAACAATTATTTGTTTACACTAAATAAATAGATCGATTAAATACACTAGGATTGCTATGGAAGCAGAAAGCAGTTTACACAGATAAAAAAGAACAATTAATAGTCATTGAATAAGGATACTGATACTGTACGTCGGTGGTACAGCGGTTAGGACTCTCGCCGACCATTCACATGGTCCGAGCTTCGATCCCATGCCGACGCACACCCGATATCAATGATCGGCCTGCAAAATTTGGGCCACCGATATCACATGCTGAAAATTCCATACTTATATCAGAAATACGGTGTGGAATCAAGCTATAATAAAAAAATGTACTACTGACTAATATGGGTAGATGGAAACCGATTACGTCAAACGGTTGTGCATGTTAGCCGAATCGATGTAATCTAAAAACTGAACGACCGTTTGCACCAATTGGGACCGGGTGCATCAACGGTATACCTGGTTTAACTTAGTTCAGATAACCGAATCAGTTGAAACCATTCGAATCCATGCTAGCTGCTTGAGTGAACTCGGCTTTCATAGAATCAAACTTGTCCATTATAATAAAGGGTTTTTGTATTTCCCAATGAATGAAAAACAAAACGATATTGTTTTTACTGACGTTTCGCTATTTAATGCTGCTGCTAATAGCTTTATCAAAGTATTATTAAACCAGAATTTACAAAATCTCAGCTTATATATAACAACTTAATCGTCTTTCCTCAGTATGGGGTCATTTTTGCGTTGTCAATTTGGCCAGTTGGTAAAGATAACAAAACCAGGTGTAGATTGTTGGATTTGATAAGTGTGTAAAATTATAAAAGCAGCGTGTGTTTACATAATGAAATTGCTTATCACATTTGTGTTGATTTTGTCACTTCATGGGGGAGGGAGGTGTTGTAACCAGGTCAAATTCTGTTTTAGTCCATCATTCCTATTCAGAGAATTTGGATTCCACTTGATATGAAGTGCTTCCGAGTTATATTAGACGTTCTTTGTGATTTCTGAAATGCTTTTTCTGGATTATTTCAATATTGTCAAAATCAATTTTGTGGCCTGATTCTATAGCGTGTAGACCATCCATGGCTGATGATTTCTCAAGCTTTTCTAGTTCAACTGAATTTCTCGGTGGTCGAACAGATGCTCTACGGTGTTCATTTCTTCTGATTTTGATTTCTCGTGATGTTTGTCCGATGTATATCGCATCACATTCCCAGCAATCATTTTATTTTATAGACACAATTAGATAGAGAATCTTTAGGGATTTGTTCTTTTATATGGACAAGGTTGTTCCTCAGTGTGTCTGATGTTTTGGAGAAAACTCTGATGTCGAGCTGATTGAGTACTCTTCTGATATCGTCTGACTTCTCCGCTCTATATGGAATGACGACCGTTGAGGTCCATATTTTCGGAATTCGTTTTCGAGCATACTTAATGTCAGTGTTGAATTTGTTGATGAAGTTCTTTGGGTAGTTGTTTCACTAGAGAGTCTCATTCATTGGGAAGTACAAAAAACCTTTATTATAATGAATATCATATACCCAATGTCCAAATTTTATCAAACTGTTAAAAGTGAACTTGATTTGGACATATATTATATAAATCAAACTTGTCGTTTACAAGTTACACAGTTTCTAGGTGAAAATTAGCAATGCTTTCCTTTGGAAACGCGAAATATATGATCTACTTGATAGAAGCCACTAGTTAGTAGTATATGTTATCGTATTACTTTGCTTACTTTCTTGACTGCCATTTATTTTGTCGATAATTTTAGTTTTCAAAGAAAACACTGGTGAATTCTCACTTTGAATTGTGTATCATTTGCATATGACAAACATGATTCAAATAGACATTACGTTTATTTATTCGTACAAAGATCATTAAATAATCAATAAATTAGTGTAGATTATTCGTATGTCTGTCTCCAACATGAGCAGTTTACTCTGTTCCATACTTGTCAGTTGAATAGATACAAATAAACCATCCAGCTGAGAGGACACAACTACACGAATATATACATGTATCCAGTTTAGACATAATGTTATTGTTACTATTATTATTATTAATTTTATGACTTGTTATTTGTATACATAATTATTCACTCTTGATTGTATGGCTTTCAGATAAGAGTTAGTGTCCTCCAGAAACGAGTACATACATGTACGTATTCATGTCTGTCAGATCCGATACAATAATAAGCAATAACGACATACTAAGTAAAAATAAAAGATGACTGCAATTGTCCACAAAGAAAATAAGCTGAATCACTCAGTCATTATTAATTTGGCTGACCTCGTTTACTGTCGGTGAATAAAATGTTTGTTTTTTTAGTGTTACATTTTCACTCTGTTTATAAATTGCACTCTCTAAGAAAGAAATACATTAAAAAAAATTTGTATTGACTGTAGCCTAATCACAGAGTTAAAAGTAGTAGGACACATGTTGCTTTAAAGCTGTTTGTTACTTAACTGTCTTTTGTACTTAGCAGTGCAAACTAAGAAATATGAGTTTCATTCTATATAGTAATCATTGAATGGATTTATACGCATTCTTGTATTATCATTCCCAATGCAAATGAAACTTAAAGGGTATTTAGATATCTACTGGAGTCAAGCTAAACATATACTACCACTGAATGAATTGAGAATTTGTAAACAATTAATTGTTCACTGGGGTGTAATCAGTATCATGTGTTCAGATTTTAGTATTGATGATGACAGAGAGAGGGGGTATTAGTTCTTTTGAGGTGGTGCCAATAAGCACTAAACTTAAATGTAGGGCTTTCTGCCGATCGTTTCAACTACTTAACATGATCTTCAAGTATTGGTTGTTTTTGTAGGGATTTTGTTTGATTGGTTGAAGGA
Source organism: Trichobilharzia szidati (assembly GCA_944472155.2). Taxonomy (NCBI): domain Eukaryota; kingdom Metazoa; phylum Platyhelminthes; class Trematoda; order Strigeidida; family Schistosomatidae; genus Trichobilharzia; species Trichobilharzia szidati. The sequence continues at coordinate 100,555,615 of OX235271.1, read as the reverse complement.
TTTCATCATCATCCCTACAAAATTGATCTAATGCTCACTAGCGACTGGCTGTATTCAGGCAGTGACCTGGGATTCTAGTGTGAAGCCGTGACCAGTAGGATACATCAGGTTGAAGACGAGGCAGTAACTCATCGAAGAAGACATTGTGAAGTGGTCGCGCTATGTCATGAATTGGTAGAAGTTGGAATTCATGGGCTGGCCATTGGATCGGGTCCCAGTGGCTTAATCGTCTACGAGCTCGCCTTGTAACCGGAAGTCCCTGGGTTCGAGCCCTGACGGTGGGTGCGTAGTGATGAAGAGTCCCAAACTAGGACGAAACAGCTGTCCAGTACTCCCAGGTTTTCCAATGGTTCTCTAACCGATGTCAGCTCATGATGAAATCCTCCTACCTAACATGAGTGGGAAACCATTTATTTCAACAATTCATGTACACTAACCAAGTATCGGTGATCTAATAATCACTTAACATGACTACTTATATTCTTATTATTTCTATGTGTTGCTGGATTACAAGGTCTAATTATTGCTAAGTAAGTAAACTCATCCAGTGTTCACTTCAAAGAAACACTAAAGTTAGCTTAATACTTTTATATTTCCTTACAGGTTGGTATAGCCACCATAATCATGGATATCAGCAGTCTAGTGCCAACGTTTTACAACTATTAGATGAATTTCCCCGCTGCTACTTAATTAAGATCATCCAGATGGTAGAGAAATCTATATTCACAAAATAGAGAGAAAAATATTCAGAAGAATATGTCAGTCTGTGTAATAATAATAATGGCCGAAAATAGTAGACGTTATTCTAAAAGGATGAAATCATTTAATAGACTAGATAGTGAACCCCTATGTCACCCCCCCACTTTCAGGAGAAATATTATATAGAGTCAATCTGGAAGAGCACCATCTATTTCCTGCGCTTCTCTAACTGATTTCAAGGGTGTGTGTGTGGTTTGCCATTAAGTGGGATGTCGGCAGCTTTTCGGCTTCTTTTACACGTATTCCAAAGACATTAAGTAGTATATCTAGTGGAAACTGGCAGATTGTTGTCCTTTTATCAGGATGCTCCCACTGTAGCTGGTATTTTGTGTCATTTCCACGTCTCTGGTCCAACTACGACACCATATGTGACATTAGGATGTCTGACAATGATCGGTTCTTCTATGCATCTACCGCATCATGTTCTGTAGTCTCTGGCAAACAGAGATGTCCAGATTTCGAACGATTTCGGTGTGATTGGTAAGTTAGCTGCAGGCAGCTTGGGTATCAGAGCATCGCGGGTGGTTCACAGCTTCCTTAGCATCTGTACTTCCATTGGCCTTCGATAATTTGGAAACCTTTCTGTTGATTTTGTTCTGTACATAGACAAGTGGTCTTGGATAACATCTACGGACATCCTATACCCCACACTTTGTCCATAGCTTTCGTGAAAGTATCCACAACTGTTTCTGGTTAGCCATTTAGTATGAATGATAAAGTAGGTACAAGTGTGGTGAGAGCTGTCTACTAGCCAAATCGGTAGACAGTAATTTACGTCAATATTTACGTTCCCAAGATTTGTCATGAGAAACAACCAATCGGAAGACTGTGTTTGTTTGTTTACATATCCATAGTAATGTACATGGAAACATATATAAATATGCGTTGATTTCCTTAATAAATGATCTGTTGCCTGACTCTTGCCTTCTGTCGTTACATATCGAAGTCAAAAATCTTGGAATTGTGAAGAACTGAACAGAGAACCGGTGTCAGAGTCGACAGTTTCGGGTAGGTCGTGGCAGAGAAAAATACTGGAGATGACTTAAAAAGTCTGCATTGTAGTTGGTTGGTTGACAAGAGCAAATTCTAACCATTTTGATTTCGGCAGGAGTCATCATCAGTTTGTAGACCATTGAAAACCAGGGAACACTAGATATCTGTTTTGTTCTAGCTTGAATAATTACTGCTGAACAGTTGCCCAATCGTTCTGTAACTAATATCAGTTCGTGACGTAATCTAGTTTGTAATGAGATGTACTACTTGGCATATAGAGTACAAAAAAATCATACGATTATAAAGAAATCGATCACTCTAAAAGTGCACATCAGATTATAAGCGACTAACTGAAAATAAAAGAGGAAGGTTAGTAAACAGTTAATCTATGCAAATTTTATTATAACTGATCAGTGAAATGTATCACTTTGCAACTGTTTACAGAATTAGAACTATTATTGTTTTCTCTTACACTGTCTTGTCTACCTTTGTTGACTTTTTTACTGTTTTCAAATAAAACAAGATGCATTTGTTGTGACAAACAATTCTGTTGCGTTTAATCAATGTATACTCACTCATCTTAAAGTTCAAAAAACCGCGGTAGAATCATCTACTTCTGGAAGTTTGTTTCTTGCATCGAACTGTGAACTACTGTAATTGCCTAGTAGTGCACGTCGTATCAGCAGCGCCTTTTGTTGATTTATTTAAAGCAAGATTTAACATACACTGTACGGTAAATCAACAAGATTAATTTAAAGCCTTCAAGCCTACTGACCTTAGTATTTTGTAGACTGTCAGGAGAAAACTGTAATCGAAATATTGAAGTATTTCACACCTATTTTACAAAAACTGAACAATTAAATAAGGCCAGTCGACACATTTTAAACTGGTGTTAATAGAATGACAGATATATTCGAGAGGTTGGCATGTAAACACACTTCATTAAAATTTCTACTACGTAACTCTGTATAAGTAAAACGGATCAGTTCCCTCTATCTCACCTCTATAATTTTGATATAATCTGAGAAAGTATCTTTGATTTCTAAGTGCTGCTTCACAGAGATTTGGTTGACTTAAAGTTAGATAAATAAATGAAAACTGCCATAGCTAATTGGCGAATGTTATAATTTATATAACACAGGATTCCATCCTGGATGGTTCTGTGTTCGATCCCTAACGGGGTCACTGATGCTTACTGCTGAATAGCGGACATTAAGAAAAGGATATCGGTACTCTGTAACAGATTCGGAAATGATCTACTCAACCTGTATGTACCGATATCATTCTTATCTCCGAAAATTGGCCAACCTCAGCAATATTCGAGAGTACACTCACGTACTTCACACTTCACTGCACTCAGTGCACTTTCATACACACACTAACTAGTTAACTCGTAAGCTCACATTCAAGAAATCTACACCTCATCTCTATCTCCGAAAACAAATCATGACCAAGGTAATATTCGCATCATAATTCTGTCCAATTCTCATCGTTTCATGTTTAACAATTTGTGTCTGCATTTTTTCAATAAATGACCACCTCTCATACACATTTCGTTTGAACATTTTACCGTATTTTTCACTACTGTGTCTATTTTCTAGAACATAATTACCACTATTTCATTGGTCTCATGAATTCCGGAATGAATGAATGCAAAAAACACGATTGTACAGCTTTCGAAAATCACTTTTCGGCGAGAAAGTGTTTTTTCTACTGTCACCTAATGTCCTCTCACCTTTTATTTAAAATTCCACTGAGACATTGTCATAGCAAACATAAAAAGTGATTGTGACGTCAATAAAAAAGAAGCATATGTGGAGATGAATGTGTAATAATTACTGCTACTACTACTACAGCAGAAAAACTAGCTGGATGACAATTTTGCATAAATTCCACCTTTTTCTCATCTCTTATTCAATAACCAACTGATCGGGTGTTGGATGCGTCTGTCTAGTTTTTTTCATTACCGAAAATTCAGTCGCTTTTCGAAAATGAAATTGAAAATGTATTTTATTCAATGAATCTGATTATACTTATTCTCTCTTTTCAATTTAATGAAGGATATTGAACGTGTGGGATAAAGAAATTCACGTTTCTAGGATTATTAAGGTAAGCAACATCATGTTATTTGGTCTCTGGTGGATATCAGTGGAATTCAAGAGATGCATTTCATTCATTCCATATTCGCCATCCATATGCATCTATGTCTAAGTGAGAACTGAATCCAGCATCCATCGTTTTAAACACCAAAGTGTTATTCACTAGACTACTGAGCGATAAGAGCCACCTTTTGTGCAACATGTGCCAGGTGTCATTCATTGAAATTACTCTGAATCTCCTGTTGTCTGATTTTATTAGATTGTGTTACTGAGATCTGAACATGTTCCACTGCCAGCCGCGGTCGCGCTATGTCATGAATTAGCAGAAGTTAGAATTCATGGGCCATTGGATCGGGTCCCAGTGGCTTAATGGTCTACGAGCTCCTCTTGTAACTTTAACGTCCCGGCTTCGAAACCTGGTGGTGGATGTGTACTGTGAAGAGTCCCAAACTAGGACGAAACAGCTGTCCAGTACTCCCAGGTTTTCCAGTGGTTCTCTAACCGATGTCAGCTCATGCTGAAATCCAGTAACCAATCAATCAAATCCCTACAAAACCAATACTTGAAAATAAAATAAAATCTATTTGGGATAATCGTGTGAGCTTACTGACTAGTCCTTCAAGCAGGAAGACCATAAGTATCATTAATGTAAGCGTAGAACTTGGCCACTGTGGTAGAATGTAATTCCATAGTAGATAAGTTCAATTGAAATGTCACTCAGTCATATCATTATTAGCAATAATTTATGCTCGAAACGTCATCCAGTTATTAATACTGCATAACTGAGTGATATTTAGAATAAATTTATCTAATATCAGATAAAATCTAGTTAGCCTACAGACACCACCTAACCACCCACATTAACTGTTGACAGGTAGAAAGAGCAGAAACACCTCGATTCCGTGAAATCAACCAACAAGGGAATTCAATAAATTCAATAAATTAAATTAATATTGTTAGTTCAATAATTCCTGGGAGAAATAAGTTCCGAAAAATAATAATTTTATTGTCTTATTATTCATCCCTTTAGTTCCTAGTGAAACATAACACTTCAGAGGCATGTCTACACTATATTCTGTTCTCTGCTCCATGACTGCTCCCAAGCGTTCATTTCCGTTCTATCCCATCATCTGACACCCAAACTGTAACTTCTAAATCCCGTTCCACTCAACGCCCAGGTGAATGTGAAAGAGAAATTCCAAGCAATTATTCTCTGCCTATGAAACACACATCTTTCACCAGTGGGAAACTGATTCACTGATGTAAATGAAAGACAAGTTGTTGTTTTCGTCTAGTTTATCGTGTTTACATAAAGATTTTTGCATCTAAGGAATACAAACAGTACACAACAACAAATGTGTCTCTAAACACTAGTCTGCACACTTATCAAGTCAGCAGTGACAGTGAATCATTCACGTAACACTCGAATATCTGACTAATTCAGGTCAACCAATTCCATCACAAATCTCCTCTAAGTTTGTTTACAACTTTCATATTCTAAATTCCTCTTATTGAATATAATAACTCTTCGTCAGTGTAACTATGAGTCAACTCATTCCTGTGAATCAGTAACAAATAGTCATATCAATTGATGAAGCTATCTGGAATAATCTTGGATTAGTTGACTGCTACTAATATCATTGAGAATGATCGATGATGAAATGATGTTGTCGGATGGTGGTAATATTCGAATAACCCACCTTCGATTTACTAGTCTCGCATTGTACCAACTGAGCTATAGACATTTCAGTAATCTTGAGGTCATTGTTTCCAATCCTTCCACAAACCGAATTTTCATTTCACTTGTAACAGTTACTCATTACACAAATTATTGTATATTTCAATTTCATGTTAAATGTACCTGTAGAGAATCAGAAAGTGAATTCGTTATTACTGAAGTTTTTCGTCTGAAGAATTGTCTTCCATATTCTTCATAATGTAAAAGAATACTCATTCGCGTTTCTGACATGGTTAAGAATATCAATATATATGTAACTCACAAGGGTGTAATAAAAGTTTATCTCAACCTTAACAGTTGAACAAGTGTACATGTGATTTAATGAATGTTTAAATGAGCTGAATTGGAATGAATTTATTAATTTAATCAACGATTTGTTTAACTCGATTAGATCACATATTTCTATTGTAGGTTACATGAATGATGAGTCTAATCCATTAGTCTATTCATGATACAATCTCAGTCTCAAGGTGATATAGAGAAATCATTGAAAAATACTATTAGTTTATTGTATGATGTATGTAATGAATCCAATGACTTAGTTTTTATATATTTTTCATCTCAAAACTAAATCTAATAAACGCCGGAAAATCTCTCGCATTTCAAGTGTTGGTTCGTAGAAATTTGACTGATTCCACATGTAGATTTCGTCATGAACTGACTGACATCGATTAGACAACAGTTGAACAAGTCAACCGAAATCCCACAAAGTCAACACTTGAGAGTTAACCCTGTGCTCATTATTAACAGATTATGGGATAGACTTCGTGAAGATTTTATGAGGAGTCTTCATCGCTCGTGTCCACAAGGTCACCTGTCAGGACAGATACCCATCAGTGATACTGAATGGCGGTAGTGCTTTATCCTGAATCTTTGATCTACGTGTTTTACTGCTGATCACTGAAGAAAATAACCATCTATGGAACTGGAACGTGGTTCTTCACCAATACTACCAGAAGATATCATTGAACATTGAAACAATGAATGACAGCTCATACTGATTAGAATTATTTAGAAATGAATAGTAGTCATTAAACGTATAATGTTGTCAATTTGGTGTTGTTTAGTTGACATATTTTGGTATTTGTTCTATTCATAATCAACACAGTGTTTCCTTCCTGCCTTCATTCGTTCGCTTTCATTATTTAGACTAATGCTGTAAATCAGCTCACTTTGATTTTCCGAAAGGAAATCCTACTTCCAACTGACAATTTTCTTAACGACTTGGATTCACTTTACAGTCTGTCGTATTTTAAACAGGTGATTCTCGTTATGGAAGCCTCATAGCTGACTGTACTGTCTTGAAGAAAAAAAACTCCATAATAATACATGTCGAACTCTCGATATCGTTGCATATGACAATCAGGATTATTTTATCATCATCATCATTATTATCATTTTAAATACATACTTATCTCTGTATAATTACTCGTATCCAAGAATGGTCACCTTCTACTTGCCTTTCTTTTTCAGTGACTTTTCCACTGATATATAGCATTATCACTGCTCACTGAAAGACTGTGTGTATATACCAGTCATGTATATATTTATAAGTAGTACATGCTACAACAGTATCATTCTCAGTGTATTCATTTAATTTGTATACGTTTTCACAGTATGACAACTTCAACATATGGAATCCAATGCAACTTTATACGTTATTCTCATCAGTAAGTTAAAGACCAGTATAAACCTGTTGTTATGTCTGTGATACCATTCAAATTTTCTTCTGCATTCCTGTTTACTCGCATTAGTCATTTTCACTAAATTTTCAGTGTCACATAAGCAATCATTACCGACAAGATTTCATTTCCTATTCTCATAATCTCCGTCATATCACCTACACACACACACACGCGCCCAATTCGTTCCTTCCCATTCGAGTTTCACTCAAAGGCTTACTTGTAGTATGATAGCATTCAATGGTATGCTAACCTGAAGTTCAATTCATCTTCATTTCATTCTGCGTATTTTTGGTTGGGTAATAGGTTGCTGGCTGATTCACTTCCAGAGATCGCTCTAGCCAAAAGTGTAATAGTGAATTTCTACCATTTTTATGTGTTTTATCTTTAATTTTATTTTTTTAAATTTTATTTTATTGTAGCTTGACTCCATATAGTACTTTTGACACAAGTATGCAATTTTCAGCATGTGATGTCGGTAGCCCAAATTTTGCAGGCCGACCTTTGATATCGCGTGTGCGTCGGCCGGGGATTGAACCCCAAACCATGTGCATGGTCGGCGAGCGTCCTAACCGCTGTGCCACCGACGCACGTAGTAAGAACAGAGTACTCTAAAATTTATTGAAATTAGGTGGAGCTAATTCATTAAAATTCTCATAAGAGGTAATCGAAATCATGATTGAACATATATTGGAAATAGAGACTGCTTCACCACAATGAATGATTAATACATCTTAAAGACAGAAGAAGTAATAATACCCGTGAAGTAAAGCTAAAACTAAGACTCAAATTAAAGTTCACAGGAAAGAATACAACAGGTGTGGCCATTGTCTTGATACACTAAAACCTGTCGGAAAATTGCAAGCCAATGTGGTGAAAAGATCTGGCGGGAAATATGAGTTTCGAAAAAGGAAATGAGTGCTCAGATTTCACAGGTTTTCAATCAAGATCTGTACTATTATATATATACAACCAGACTGAATATTTGGTGAAACTTTATGACAAGTATGTGGAAATGTACTGTTTTAAATAAAAGCATTGTAATTATTACTATTAAACCAATGAATAAGATATTGTTGAGAACATTTACACTCAAGAATGAGGATGGAAATTGATTTGTGTTCTCCAAAACTTGAGCTCTCTATTACTAGGCTTTATGAAGAATTTGCAGTTAAAGATTTCACTAGATTTGACGATGAAGTATCCATGATAGTGTTTCAGTGAAGTTTCTTGTGTCTTGGTTGCAGGGTTCCTTTAAACTGCTATAGTTTTCACATATGAACACCTCCGATATTATTCTCAAATTCTATTTGTATGATTATACTGGAATTCTAAAGACCACAATGTGTCGAATACTTGGCTACAGTTTCTCCTGAGGCCCACATATACGGTAATTAACTCCTCTCTTTCCACCCGAGTATATTACATTTTAATAATTTACCTTATTCTATCCTTTTATGTGATTACATGCAAGTGATCGTATTGCAATGGTTGAACAATAAACTGTACACGAAACGTTATCCAGTTATCGAAAGTGTATCACAGTGTGAAATATATTCATATACTTTGACTTGTAAAGTATCATCTCTAAATAATAATTTGGATAACAGCAAATTATCTTATGTAAAAAAAGGATAAAAATATAGCCTTTATAAAATAACTTCTACAAAACATAAATATATAATGATAATAATAATAATCGAAGTAAATTTACATGTAAGAATTTCAAAATGTCTTTTTACTTTTTATTCTGCTAATGTACCAATAGTCTTTCTCTTTATAAAGAGAAAACACTTCATCATATCTAATAAAAAATATAAACAGTAGACAAGATTGTTAGCCTGTTGGGTGTTATTTCATTAGACACTGAATTACAGAGTACTACTAAGTGAAGTAACAGAAAACACAACAGGTGTGAAACATGAATAAATTTGCATAGTATTAAACAAAAAAGACGAATAAATGTATAAAACACATTTCAGTAAAATGGTTTCTCTAAAATAGTAATCACCTTTGGGTAGGGATTTCAGTGAAGTCTGACAAAGTATAGTAATGATGTTGAATGGTTGGAGGCAGTCGACAGGAAGTCCGGTAACCAGACATTGTGCTTATTGACACTCATCAGAAAAGTACATCTGCTGCGCGTAGGTAGGAAACACGCAAATGCGTCAACCCATTGTGCACATGGAGACATTTTTATCTTTAACTTCAATAAGATGTGCACTTTTAGTATTCCCCATGACTGTAGTAACCATCTTTCCTGGTGGACTTGAACATGACTGTTTATCTGTTGGAAATTTTATTTCATTGTATTCCCATGCACAGATAGTGATTATTTTGTTGACTTGATATTTTCTATAGTTTGGTTTGTAAGGGTTAGTTATGTTTTTTTTACGAGTTGATCACGGATTGATATCAGTTAGAGAACCATTGAAAACCAGCACCACTGGACAGCTGTTTCATCCTAGTTTCGGAATCATCGCAGTACGCACCCACCATCAGGGTTCGAACCCAGAACCTACCAGTTACAAGGCAAGCTCGTATACCATTCAGCCACTGGGACCCGATTCAATGGCCAGCCCATGAATTCTAACTTCTACCAATTCTGATCCTCACTAGTGACTTGCTACAGGATGGAGTTTCCTGGAGTTCTAGTGAGAAGTCGTGACCAGTGAGGTCCATCCAGTCATGTGTGAAGATGGATGTCCCACTGAAGGTTCCGGGTTCGAACCCCAATGGGTGCGTACTGCCGACTTGATATTTGTCTCTTTTCTATTGTGACTTCTTTTCCACTATTTGATATATCCAGTCAATATTAATACATCTGTTAACTACGAACTTGTTTATACACCAGGGTTTTAGGAAGTCTCTGATATTCTTGATGTTTCCTTTGCCTATGATTTGTTTTATTTCTCAATAGAAATGGTGTTTTTAGTTGTCTATATCCACTTCCATCTACATTTGTGTCGACCGACAAACGTAACAGCAAAAGAAGACACAAACTGACATCATCTGCAGGATAAAATTTAGCGAAAGTTAAAAATATACTTTTGATCAAAGTGGATATCCTTTCCGTCTTGTCATCTATGAACATGAACTAGTTATCAAAAGACATTATAATCATTCCTTCATATCAAATGACAAGGTGTTTGTCAAAAAAACAACTGAACGTCATCGATTTCACTCAACAATGTATGCTTAATAGCAATAAACTAAGATATATATATATCACTTCCAGTGTTTCCTAATTCTTACTGGTTTACTAACTGATATCCACTGAAGCTGAAAACTGATTTGCAAACAGAATGTTTCTCGAATTACTTCTAAAAACAACAAAACAAGTTATTTTAAACGAAATGCCCACTACGGTAGTGAGTGAAATTTGAAAAAATTTAGTTACTTGTTATCATCGAGGTGTTTGAAGTGAAGGCAAGAGTAAGACAAACCTGCTGACTATCGTAGATGGTATTCAGGATTGTGGTGGACTAGATCATGCGTTAGACCATGGAGAGTGAGAAGACAAACATACGTTGGATCGACGAAAAAATCCCAGAAGATCTGGATTTCACAGATGATTTACGTCTTATATTCCACGAAATCGAAGATCTACAGGTGAGAACTAGAGAGCAGACTGAAGAGACAGGCAGCGAAGATAGGGAATTAAAGTGAACATAGGGAGGACAGAGGTGATGAAGACATCTATCTAAGAACAACAACAAGCACCGACTACCAAACACAAGAAATTGAAGAAGTCTAGAGGAAGTCGCATCTTTCACTTATCTGGTTAGGCAGCATCATTTCAGTTATAGGCGGTACAGATGAGAATGTCAAAGCCAGAATCAGGAAAGAAAAACAGACCTTTATTAATCTGAAATCAGTTTGAAAATCCGCTACACTAAGCATTAAAAACCAGATTCGGGTTTTTAATACTAATGTCGAGTCAGTTCTTCTATACGGTTTGGAGACCATGCCAACGAAAACATTTCTAACAAGCTGCAGATATTTAACAACAGCTACCTTCTCACGATACCAAAGATCAAATGGCCCTAAAGGATTAGTAACGAGGAACTCTGGGAAAGAACCAACCAAAAACATACTACCTAACCAATAAATTTGCAGATTAAAATAGGGATGGATTGGACGTACGCTAAGGAGACCATTGGGCGACATAACGTGCCATGCAGGCCATCGAGTGTAACCCCATCAGAGAAGAAACGAGTTAGGTGTGAGTGTGTAGGTGACATAAAGGAGATCATGCAGATTGGAAATGAAATCTTGTCGGGATTCATAAAGACAGCAGAATGGGGAATTGAGCCCTAAGTTTCACTCGAATATCAAGGAATGAACAAAAATAGTGATTCAGTTGTGCTCTTCAGTTCAATGTAAAACTCAAAAACCAGTGAAAATGACTAATGCGAGTAAACAGGAATGCAGAAGAAAATTTGAATGGTATCACAGACATAACACCTGGTTCATACTGGTCTTTAACTAACTGATGAGAATAACGTGTAAAGTTGCATTGGATTCCATATGCTGAAGTTGTCATACTGTGAAAACGTATATAAATTAAATGAATACACTGAGAATGATACTGTTGTAGCATGTACTACTTATAAATATATATGAGTGGTATATACTCACAGTCTTTCAGTGAGCAGTGATAATGTGTATATATCAGTGGAAAAGTCACTGTGAACGGAAGGCGAGTAGAATGTGGTCATTCTTAGATGAGAGCAATTACACAGCGATAAGTAGGTATTTAAAATAATAATGATAATGATGATAAAATAATCCTGATTGTCATATGCAACGATATCGAGAGTTCGGTGTTGTAGTATTAGGGAGATTTTCTTCAAGACAGTAGAGTCAGCCATGAGGCTAGTATAACGAGAATCACCTGTTTAAAATACGAAAGACTGTAAAGTGAATCCAAGTCGTTAAGAAAATTGTCAGTTGGAAGTAGGATTTCCTTTTGGAAAATCAAAGTGAGCCGATTTACAGCATTAGTCTAAATAATGAAAGTGAAGTAACAAAGACAAGCGGGGAAAATCGTGTTGATTATGAATAGAACAAATATCAAAATATGTCAACTAAACAACACCAACAACTGAAACCAAAATCTTATGTACCTTCAAGATTCTACGGTCAACCAAAGATACATAAATCCACAGTTCCATTAAGAGCAGTAATAGATTTCACCAACCCACCGACATACAACCTCTCTAAATACTTACTCTCGATACTACAACCACTACAAAAGGACACTCAAGATATTGTAAGAAATTCATATGATTTCAAATCCCAAATACAACATGGAGAAATTGATAAAGAAGACATTATGGTAAGCTATGATATTAACTCATTACATACTAGTATCCCTATTACCGAAAGTCTTGATATCATTTCCAGTCTACTAGAATCAGATACAACGCTATCACAAAGATGTCCACTGGACACCAGTGAAATAATTAAGAGTTTGAAATTCTGTCTAGAAAGTAATTATTTTACATTTAAAGGGAGTTTATACAGACAGACAAATGGCGTTGCTATGAGTTCACCAGCCTCCTCAATAGTCACTGAACTTTTCATGAATAGATTCGAAGATAACATCTTTTGAAGCACACTCACTCCTAAAATATGGTTAAGATATGTAGATGATACTTTTGTAGTGCTAAAACGAGATCTATACAGTTCATTCTTGGAGAAAATAAACTGTGTATCTCCCAGAATCCAGTTTACTTCGGAAGCAGAATCAGACGTCGGTGAACTACCATTTCTAGACTGCCTAGTTAAGAGGAGGGAAGACGGACATTTTAGTATATCTATATTCAGGAAGAAAACCCACTCCAATAAATATTTAGACTTCAGATCATCACACCCCATCAGCGCAAAGATTTCAGTTGTTTTAAGTCTTCTCAGACGAGCACACTTTCTGATAACGGATGAGAAAGAAGAAGAGGAAAAATCAAACATTACTGAAACTCTCAAGCAAAACAAATACCCAACGAACTTCATCAACAAAATCAACACTGACACTAAGTATGGTCGAAAACGTATTCCAAAAACATAGACCTCAACAGTTGTCATTCCATATAAAGCGGAGACGTCAGACGATATCAGAAGAGTACTCAATCAGCTCGACATCAGAGTTTTCTTCAAAACATCAGACACGCTGAAGAATAACCTTATCCATATAAAAGAACAAATCCCTCAAGATTCTCTATCTAATTGTGTCTATAAAATAAAATGCTTTCTGGGAATGTGATGCAATATACATCGGACAAACATCTCGAGAAATCAAAATCGGAAGAAATGAACACAGTAGAGCATGTGTTCGACCACCGAGAAATCCAATTGAACTAGAAAAGCTTGAGAAATCATCAGCCATGGATGGTGTACAAACTATAGAATCAGGCCACAAAATTGATTTTGACAATATTGAAATAATCCAGAAAAAGCATTTCAGAAATCACAAAGAACGTCTAATATAACGTCAGAAGCACTTCATATCAAGTGGAATCCAAATTGTCTGAATACGAATGATGGACTGAAACAGAATTTGACCTGGTTGCAACACCTCCCTCCCCCATGAAATGACAAAATCAACATGAATGTGATAAGCAATTTCTTTATGTAAAGAAATGCTGCCTTTATAATTTTACACACCTATCAAATCCAACAATCTACACCTGGTTTTTTTATCTTTACCAATAAACCAACTTGAGAAGGTAAAAATTACCCCATACTGACGAGCGATGATCAAGTTAGTAAACTTTTTTTTGATACCATAACAGATGTACTGTTACCTTTGTTATTTGGTTTAGTGATCTCCATTGTTATTTTGACTTTCATTATGTCCTTTTAACTTGACGTAAATATATTTTCTCACCTCTTGACTCTTTGTTATATATATGCTGAGATTTTGTAAATTCCGGTTTAATAATACTTTGATAAAGCTATTAGCGGCAGCATTAAATAGCGAAACGTCATTAAAAACAATATTGTTTTGTTTTTCATTCATTGGGAAATACAAAAACCTTTATTATAATAAACAACACCAAATCGACAACACTGTGATTTTATAGACTACCATTCATGGTTAAATAAATCTTGTCATTGGACTATGTCATTTAACGCTCTAGTGTTCAATGACATATCTTCTGATAGTGTTCATGATGATGAAAAGTCGTTGAATTCTAATTCCACAGGTTGTTTTTTTTAAGTGGTCACAATAAAACACATAGATCGAGGGTTATCGATAAGGCGCCGCTGACATTCGCTGTCATTGTTGGTGGGTATCCGTTGTTATAGGTGACTTGGTGGACCCTACCATTGGTGACGAATTCCCTTTAAAATTTCACGAAGTTCATCCCGTCTTCTGTTAATAATGAGCACAGTATTAACTTCTAGTTATGTGCCCTGTGAGATTTCGACTATTTTTTTTTCAATGGTCCTCACACCGATGCCAGTTTATGACTAAGTCTACTTATAAAATCAATTGACTTCCCACAAATCAATACTTGAAAGACTGGAGATATCCCACCATCTTTTAAATTGAGTAATGGTATGTTAGAAGTACAGGTAATGAATGAGTTCATTAGTTAGATACATCATATAGCAAGGTGACAGCATTTTTCAATGATTTCACTACATCACTTTGAGGCTGAGAGTGAATTATCAATAGACGAATACAATAAACTCATCCATCATTCATGTAACATTCAATAGAAATATGTGATCTAATCGAGTGAAACAAATCGTTGATTAAATTAATAAATACATTCCAATTCAGCTCATTTAAACATTCACTAAATCACATGTACACTTATTCAACTGTTAAGTTTGAGATAAACTTCTATCACACCCTTATGAGTAACTTATATATTGATATTCTTAACCATCTCATAAACGCGAATGATTATTCTTTTACACTGTGAAGAATATGGAAGAGAATTCTTCAGACGAAAATCTTCAGTAATAACGAATTCAGTTTCTGATTCTCTACATGTACATTTAACATGAAATTGGAATATACAATAATTTGTGTATTGAGTAACTGTTACAAGTGAAATAAAAATTTGGTTTGTGGAAGGATTGGAAACAATGACCTCAAGATTACCGAAATGTCTATAGCTCAGTTGGTAGAATGCGAGACTAGTAAATCGAAGGTGGGTGATTCGAATATTACCACCATCCGACAACATCATTTCATCATTGATCATTCTCAGTGATATTAGTAGCAGTCAACTAATCCAAGGTTATTCCAGATAGCTTCATCAATTGATATGACTATTTGTTACTGATTCACAGGAATGAGTTGACTCATAGTTACACTGACGAAGAGTTATTATATTCAATAAGAAGAATGTAGAATATGAAAGTTGTAAACAAAAGTAGAAGAGATTTGTGATGGAATTGGTAGGCCTGAAGTAGTCAGATATTCGAGTGTTACGTGAATGATTCACTGTCACTGCTGGCCTGATAACTGTGCAGAATAGTGTTTAGAGACACATTTGTTGTTGTGTACTGTTTGTATTCTTTGGATGCAAGAAACTTTGTGTAAACACAATAACCTAGCCAAAAGCAACAACTTGTGTTTCATTTACATCAGTGAATCGGTTTCCGACTATTGAATATGTGTAGTTGAACGAGAGGGAATAATTGCTTGGAATCTCTTCTTCAAATTCTCCAGGGCGTCGAGTGGAACGGCAATGAGAATCGACGGTTTGGTTGTCGAAGGGTGAAATGGAGGAGATCATGTTAACGGAAATTCGAAGCCTGTAGGCAGTTGTGTATCCATCTGAAAGTGATGGCAGAGAACCTGTTCCACTCGAAACACAATGGACAAATAATAACATGATAATTTTCTCTGAATTCTTCTCAAGAACTGTTGACTTATCAGTATTATGAGGTTAATTTATTGAAATTATTCTGAATTCGATTACTTTCACCAAATCAACGTGTTATCTCTCTTTCTACCTGTCACCACCTAATACGGATGCTTTCATGGGATCTAAAGGTTGAGATGACATTATCTGTTTGATAGTGGTTGGCAGTGGATTCCAGAATGCATGTTCTGTTCCAAATATTTCAGTCTGACAAAATCAAACAACGGGAAATTCAGAGTATTTCCAATGAATGACACCTGGTACAAAAAGTGGCTCTTATCGCTCAGTAGTCTGGTGAATAACGCTTCGGTGTTTGAAACGATGGATGCTGGATTCAGTCTTCACTGGGATGTAGGTGCATACAGATGACGAATAGGGAGTCGAATGAAATGCATCTCTTGAATTCCATTGATATCCACCACAGACCAAATAACATGATGTTACTTACCTTAATAATCCTAGAAACGTGAATTTCTTTATCCCACACGTTTGTAGTTCCCCTCGAATGTTTGAACTTTCGTTTTAACGCATTCATGTAATTTGGCGCCATATCCCTGTTATTCTGGAGTGACTGATCGCACGTGGCTCGCTCCCTCGTTGTGCTATCATTAAGCGCACTCTTCGAGCTTCCCACCCCAGCCAGTTAACAGATAAGTTGCATAACATTCTTATTTATTAAATTTGACGCTTTATCTGTGGTAAAAATATAATTCTCATCAGGGCACACTACCAAGTCACAAGCCTTCTTACTTCGAGTTCGCTAGTCGGTACTGACACGTTAGGTAGAGTACTGATTAGGATATTATGAGGAGAAGTCTTTAGTAAGTGCGGTTAATCAAGGTCTACCTTAAGTACAATCAACCACTTACACGTTCAATATCCTTCACTAAGTAGAAAAGAGAGAATAAGTATAATCAGATTCGTTGGATAAAATACATTTTCAATTTCATTTTCGAAAAGCGACTGAATTTTCGGTAGTGAAATAAACTAGACAGACGCTTCCAACACCCGATCAGTTGGTTATTGAATAAGAGATGAGAAAAAAGTGGAATTTATGCAAAATTGTCATCCAGCTAGTTTTTCTGCTGTAGTAGTAGTAGCAGTGGTTATTACACATTCATCTCCACATATGCTTCTTTTTATTGACGTCACAATCACTTTTTATATCTGTTATGACAATGTTTTAGTGTAATTTTAAATAAAAGGTAAGAGGACAATAGGTGACAGTAGAAAAAACACTTTCTCGCCGAAAAGTGATTTTCGAAAGCTGTACAATCGTGTTTTTGCATTCATTCATCCCGGAATTCATGAGACGAATGGAATACTGGTAATTCTGTTCTAGAAAATGGATATAGTAGTGAAGAATACAGTAAAATTTTCAAACGAAATGTGTATGAGAGGTGATCATTTATTGAAAAAGTGCAGACACAAATTGTTAAACAGGAAACGATGAGAATTGGACAGAATTATGATTCGAATATTACTTTGGTCATGATTTGTTTTCGGAGATAGAGATGAGGTGTAGATTTCTTGAATGTGAGCTTACGAGTTTACTAGTTAGTGTGTGTATGAAAGTGCATTGAGTGCAGTGAAGTGTGAAGTGTGTGAGTGTACTTTCGAATATTGCTGATGTTGGCGAACTTTCGGAGATAAGAATGATATCAGTACATACAGGTTGAGTATATCATTTTTGAATTTATTTCGCAGTACCAATTTCACCTGCAATGTTTAAAATGCCTATGGTATTATGTATAATTTACCGTTGAAATAAGCAAATTGGCTTCAGTTGCTTCTCTTAACGGAAAATATGTGGAGTGCTTGTCTATCTACTCTAAGCAAAACAGTCTGTAAATTTCTTCAAGATTTGTCTGGTTTCAAGGTGGATATTCTCGCTAACCGATATAAATTAGAGCATCACTGAAAATCACTAGACAGCTATTTCTTTACAGCTTTTGAATCTTAGGTAGTGCACATTCATGACCCATCAAAGATAGAACGCAATACCTTCAAATTACGAGTTGGGTACATTTCTATTAATAGAGAGAGGACCAGTAGTTCAGCAAATTCATTTTCACAGCTGTAGAATCGCAAATATATATATATATATATATGAGTTTTTGTATGTGTGTACAATAAATTTGTCAAACGAAAATACAATTAGTAAGTTTTTGGTGGAGTTACGTAATACAAAAACTATTCAGAGGAAATGGATGTTGATATAAATGGGTAGTAACAAAAGTGATGATTTGTCACAAACGATTGTTAAAGAATAGTTACGTAATAACATGAATAGTTTGATGCAAGAGTTGTGCTCAGGGTGAACATGGAAACAAAATAAAATACGGAATTACGTAAGAATTTTAAAGGAATACAAGAGTTTTAAGTAGTTAGAAAAAACAAGCAAACAAACAAAAGTTAAGTGAAATCAACAGAGTTGTTACCATGATAGTAGAAGTGGATGAATAATTTTCTTTTGCATGCATAGTTCTGGTTCTTCTAACTGAATGGCTAGGGATTCTACAATGCAAAGAAGACGGAAACGTATTATCTTTGGCAGGTCGTTCTTCACTTTGTTGATTACTTTGAAGGAGGAGTTTGTTGAGATGGAATGACTAGTGGTGACGAGATATTCGATTATTACACTCCTTATACGTCCACTACTTTCTTTCTGCAGCCACTCTGGATAGTGTTCTTTGACCCTTTTTGGCAGGATGAGCATCGAACGACCGATGTACCTGGCTCCACAGTAACAGGTGAACTGATATATACACTTTTTGTATTACGTAACTCCACCAAAAACTTACTAATTGTATTTTCGATTGACAAATATATTGTACACACATACAAAATAACCATATATGTATATATATGCGATTGTACAGCTGTGAAAATGAATTTGCCGAAAAGAGACTCTTCGCTGAACTACTGGTCTTCTCTGTATTAGTGTTGGAATGGGAATTTTTCATGGATATTTCTATTAAACCACTAAGTCAAAATCTAATAGCCTTTGGATTCTAACTTCGCCATATAACGCCATCACTATCAGTGACTAACTGTCCTCATACACCACTTGGCTGACCCTCCTGGTAGCAACTTCACACTTGCACTTCAGAATGTTTATTCCATAATCAGCCACTAATTAGCAGTGGATTAACTTCCACCTGTTGGTTAAGTGGATTCACTTAAAAGTAGATTTTTCCATGATTCAGCTTTCAGTTTAGCTGTAAGTGATGCCAGTTTCGAAAATCACAAGCAAAAGACGATACCGTATATACTACTGATTGGTGAGAGTAGTTTATTTCATGACAATCAAATAAATTGTAATTAGGGGTGTATTACAAATGTAAATTCTTTAGACATGAGATCAAATATGAGAGGAGTTTAAAACCGTAGAAAAATTCACCTTTTGCATTTCCGATTCGGTGGCGATAACAATTAGGGACATTTTGGCTGTCAGTAAGATCCGAATAGGATATCTAATGCGCTTGGTTTATGCTTGGAAAAAGTTAACAGTAGTAAGACCCAAATATTACAACTTTTTATGAAGTCTGCGACTTCCCTTCTATTACCGTGGGCGGGGAGATGTGAATTGTATTTTTCGGGTCCTTAGGATAGTATGGAAAAATGATTGGAGACTTGATATGACAAAGGTGGAAACTTTTCATGCTGGCATACATGTATTAACATTCTACAGTCTCTTAACATTTCATCTACTCTTTGTTAAATTATTGCCTCCCTCCCACTGGTTTTTTGTAATCTCCCGTCTCGTTACCTTTCTGCCTCGCTTACAAAAGCCGGTGTTCCCCAAGGTGCCGTCCTCTCTCCTTTTCTTTTTTCTTTCTTCCTACACGACCTGCCTCATTTAAAGGAAACTAACTTTGTCAAATATGCGGATGATCTGACTGTATCACTCACTGCCTATCACTTCCAAGTCTGACTGCTCCAAACTTAATAGCTTTCTGTTGGACATCATCAGCAAGTGGTCTAAGTCAAATGGTCTTATGTTAAATCCTTCCAAATGTCAGGCAGTTAACTTCCATTTCAAGCATCGACGTGACATACATGAACTAGTTATTTCCCATGATGCCTGTAGCATAGATGTCACTGAAATTGAAACCAAGTCAAGCATTAAATACCTTGGATTAGTTCTTTCCTCTAACCTTTCATGGTCATCCCACATCTTATCAATCTCTAAGAAAATGTTTCGTCTTACCTTCTACATTAAAAAGTTAAGACAATCAGGTATCAACCAACCTTTACTTCTGCAGTTTGTAAACTCCTGTATTTTACCTATTGTACTCTACTGTTCTCCATTAATCTTTCCTGGGCTTCTTAAAAAAGACTATGTCATATTACGAAGGGTATTAAATGCTGTGAGTAGGGCTTGTGGTTTGCCACTGCGTGAGCTTGCCAATATTATAGTCGAGAGACATATAAAATCCTGTACAAAATGGGCAAAGGCCATACCGTCAGACCTCCTACATCCCCTTTATTCACAACCATCCCCTTGCATCTCATCAGGTAGGACAGGAAGTCAATATAAGAAGTTATATGATCGCACCACTAAGTACAAAAATTCTACAATACCCTATTTAGCCCGTATTTTGTGTGATGGAGACACTGTTAGACGTGAAACATATAAGTTACTATGCAATTAGCCAAGTGAATCGAACCTTTCATCGTTCATCTTTCTGTAATTTTATGGTGTCACCCTTTCTATCGTTTAATTATAACTTAGCTATTTTATTTTAGTTGTTATTACTATTATTACTACAATTTTATACTTTATGCATATTTTTCTCCTTATCGCATACTGTAATTGCTACATAGCTGCTATAACAACGTTTTGTTATTATTATTGTTATGTAATGTTTATTTTTCGTCGTTCTGAGTAAATTAGATGCAATATTCTACTGAATACTGAAAATTCCTTGTTGTATCATTAGTACTTTTTTTGAATAAAGCAATAAATTATTATTATTATTATATGTATGTTTTGTCGAAGTGTGACAGTTTGAACTGACGAAGATCTCTGCAAAGTTCTACATCAATCTGTCTGTCAGTCTGTACTTTTACCAGTGATAATAATGAAGGAAAAACAAAAAGAAGCGATCCGTAAAATGAAGGGCATTTGTAGCTCAAGTGAATATGCTTGACGTGACTTCACACTGAAGCTAGTAGTACTGAAGACGATGTCTAGAAAAACAACGAAAGCCTCCGAATTAATCCGTCCAGCTCACGGAACATATACAACACTAAATGAAAGTAAGTCAAGACAAAGTAATTAATGTTTCTGCGTTTGCCTTTCAGTCAGTTTGTTCCACTTAATATTTCCTTTTATTTTAATGTAACTGGGTGCGTACTGCCGATGATTCCCAAACTAGGATGAAACAGCTATCCAGTACTCCCTGGTGGTTTTCAATGGTTCTCTAACTGATATAAATCCGTGGTCAAACTCGTAAAAACAAAACTAATCCTTACAAACCAACTATAGATAATGTAATTTCCCTTATTTAGTTTCTGGATAGTTGTGTTTAACAGAGTTAAAAACAAGTACAGGACACTATTTAAGTTAATTTTATATTTCTGGTTGATATTCACCCCAGTGGTCTGGTGGATAACACCCAGGACTTTCACCAGATGGGTACTGCGTTCGAATTTTCGAGGGAATACCCTCAATCCAAATGATGAGTCCTAACCAGAAGGGAATGCGCACCTTGGATTCCGTTGTTAGTCACTATACAACAAATAACATTAAGAACACAATATTCAGCGAAGAGACTCTTTTCAACGAATTTATTATCAAGCTGTACAATCGCATATATATGGTTTTTTTTAAAAACAGTCAGTAAGATGTTCTATGCAGCAAAATTACATAAGACGTTCACTAGCCGCAAGTTGTTCTCTACCTCTGTAAAAGATTAGCTCCCCCGTCTGGCCGCCTTCATGTGCACCTATCAATTCACCTGCTCTTGTGGAGCAACGTACATTGGCCGTAGTCAGAGGACGCTTTCCACACGGATACGAGAACATATTCCAGCATGGTTGTACAAGGGAGAAAGGAAGTGTGTGCGAAGCTCTATCCTGGAACACCTGATTGACTTCTGTCACTCTGTTAACCCTGACCATGATCTTAAGATCATATATAGAATCTATGCTAACTTCCCGCGCTTTATTCGTTACAGATTTCTAAAGACAGCTGAGGCCTTGGCAATTCATGACTTTAAGCCATACAAAAGAAGTATGTACAATCCATACTTTTGCCTTGGCCGTAGAGGGATAGACATTTATTTATTTTGTTTATTTAGTTATTCTATGTACTCTTCCCTTATTACTACGATTATTATTAATATTATTATCATTATTATTATTACTATTCTCACTCTGAATCTTTTTCACTTGACCCACTTGGCATTTTAAACCTAAAATTATTAATTATTATATTTTTTATTTCTACAATATTGAATTCTATCTTATCAAATTTCACACCATGTTATGTAACATTTTATATTCGTCTACTAATCTGATAATTATGTACCCCTTTCCAAAATCTTTACACCTTATGTATTATTCTATATACGACATTAATTATTTTGCCACTTGATATTTAACTATGATTATAATCAGAAATATTTTGTATATTGCATTTCATACTACTATTATTATTTCATGTATTCACACCTTTGACCTAATTCCCTCACCGGATATAATTTCTTAAAAACCAATATATATACGATTGTACAGCTTGATAATAAATTCGTTGAAAAGAGTCTCTTCGCTGAATATTGTGTTCTTAATGCTACAATGGGAGTTATTAAATTATTGAAAAAATAACATTAAGTACAGCATAGAATTCTGACTGATGTATTATTCCTGTTCTGTTTTCTTTGTCTAAATTTCATTTAATTATTTGCTCAATATAGTCAGCAGACCTAGTCAGTCTTTAAATGGCTCAATTTACACTTTTAAACACACTGGTTCATATGCAATCATTCATTAAATCTTATTTAGTTTATGTGAATAATATACCCTTTAGAAAATAGGATTATTGTTTGTCTGTGTGAGGTATCATTCAAGTCAAGCGATAAGCGACGGGACATTGACTCCTATTTTAACGGTACAATGGTCAATGGACCCACCTTGAAAAATGAGCTGAATCCCCAGTGGGTTCATGGATGTGCATTGCTGAAGAGTCCCAAACTAGGACGACGTAGATATCCAATACTCTCTGGTTTACAATGATTGCCTAACTCATATCAATATATGATCTCACTCAAACAAAATAAGGGATGTATTGATTATAAAACTAGAAGTAAAATGCAATGATGACCAATTAATAAGGTAAAGATTACGTAACTAAATAAGTATAAATTAAATTTCTAGTCACAAGCATAAGTAAGTTCACTTTTATTTCACAGCTAATTATTCAAAAAAGTATGTGAAAGTTATTTGGACTTTTTTTGTTTTTTTCTCACTATGACTTTAGAGGTCATCCTAATAATATAAGCAGAAGGCGATTTGTTTAGGAAATATGAAATAATTAACCAATCAGATATAAATTTGCATAACTAGTTATGTGGGCGGCTTTTAACATCTTCATTAATGTAATTGGCATGACCTTTTGTTGTTGTTGTTTTTTCTTCTGATCTTATCTAAGGTAAATTCTTATTTGTACTTTTAGCTGAAGAGGTTATTATTGCAATGAAACTGTAGTAAACAAAATAGGAGAATTTTTCCCTTATCAATGTTATCCTTTATTGATAGACTCAAATAGTTTGCATAAATTTAGGAAATCCTAGAGAGTCAGTGTGGTCACATGATGATGATGTGGGGATATTCTTTAAAGAAAGAAAAGAAGAAATCAATACATGCTAGATCATCGTTTGACCTTAACTTATTATATATGATGTCCAAGATGATGTTATTTAGTTATTTGAATGCGATGAAATTCTCTGATTCATTTATACATTGCCATTGTTAGTCATAACGGTATATTTTATTTTGTATTTATGGGAGCTGATAGAAGATACTGATTCATGATGCTTGTTAGTATTTACTAAAGGGGTTAATCTGTAATTTCAAGAAAACTAGGGACAACAGTCAACAGTGGATTCAGGAATTTTGTAGAAAAATATTTCATTTAGCGGTAAATTTGATTAATTGTGATTACTTCAACAGAGTTAATAATTTTTGTCAGACGGGTGTTCCAAAGGTTAAGATCTTCACGTATCATTATTATTGTTTCCTTTAATTCCTAGAGGAACAGAGGGCTTCAGCCGTGCGTCTCCATTGCATTCGGTTCTCTGCTAGAGTTTTCACCTGACTCCAAGTCTGTCCACATGTTTTCATCTCCTCTTCACATGACCTCCTCCAAGTCACCCTTGCACTGACGACCAACTCGCCGCTTCACTTTTGGGTTCCACTCGAGCAATGGCTTGTCTAGTGACGTCACTTGATGGTTTCCTCAGAGTATGGCCAATCCATGTCCATTTCTTCCTGCCTATTTGTTTCACAATCGGTTTCTGGTTGGTTCGCTCCCAGAGATCTCTGTTGCTGATCTTTTCTGGCTGGCCATCTGATCTTGAGTATTGAGTGGAGACAACTGTTAATGAAGGTTTGTAGTTTGTTTGAGATGCTCTTTATGACGCGCTGGCCAAGTCTCTGATCCGTATAGTAGCATTGACTTCACTGACTCCAAAGCCTCAGGATGGTCGGGGGTGGGTGCCTTGCGCTACGGGTTGGCCAACCCTCCGCACACCTCTTGAAATGCTCCCATATGACTGGGCGTCTTACATAGCCTCTCCTGAGGAAGTCCTACTCACTGCCTTCACGTGGCGGAGGTGTTTTTCACCAAAGTGAGAGGGCGAAAGCGGATGCCCGGCGCTCTTCACCGGGTTGACTGTCCATTGGATGACAGTCTAGGGGAGATGGCTAAACCCTGATTCCAAACCTCCAACGACTGGCGTATGAAGCTCACTGGAGCTCACCGGCAGACGTGTGGACAAAGGGCTTGTTGGACGTCCTGGATGTCTGGCCCCATTCAAAAAGGCGTATGAACCGAACTCCGATCACCGGCTGCCAATGGATAGTGGACTCCCTACTCCACTCCTACTGCCTTGTAGGTCACACTTGGTTGTGTAAAGGCTAGAGGTGCACTCTCAAACAAAAGGCCGAGCGATTCTGGGGACATCACTCGTACCAAATTCCCATGAAACTTCATGAACTCTCTTACAAACGATTCGAGATGTTCATGAAGCCGGCTCATCCTCCCGTAGGAGATAGCCAAAGTAAAGTAAAGTACTGACTTCACATTGGAGTTGAAAATCCGGATCTTATTTTTCATGCTGAGTGCTGTTGACCTCCACACAAACTTGAGAGTAGTGAAAGCTTGTCTTGCTTTTCCGATTCTTGCTTTGATATCCTCGTCAGTTCCGCCTGTAGTTGAAACGATGCTTCCCAGGTAGGTAAAAAAGGTTGTTTCTCTTAGGTTCCTTCCATTTATGCTGATCGTTGTCTGTTGATGTTGTTGTTGCTGTTGGTGGTGTTGCCCAGGAATCTTCACCACTTACCTCTGTTTTCTCTATGTTCACCTAAAGTCCTGTCTTTGATGCTTCTTCTGCCAACTTGTTGCTTTTCGCTTGCGTATCTTCCAGTTTGTGGGAAATCAGACATATATCATCGGTGAAGTCCAGATCCTCCAAGTTTTTTGTGTGAGTCCATTTTAAGCCTATCTCTTCGCTGCCCGCTCTCTGTCGCATTATCCAGTTTAACGCAATCAGGAAAGTCATTGGAGGTAGTAGGTAGCCAGCTTGTCTTACTCCTGTCCTTAATTCGAAGGATTCCGTAAGTTTCCCGTTGTGGATTACTTGGCATGCAGCATTGTCGTACAGCTGTTGGATGAGATGTATAATTGTCGGTGGCACCCCGTAGTAGCGAAGTAGTTTCCAAATCACCTCTCGATCGATGCCGTCTGGTGAAGGCCTTTTCAAAGTCGATGAAATTGAGATAGAGAGATGACTGCCATTCCAAGCTTTGTTCAATGATGATCCGTAATGTGGTGATCTGATCAATATATGACTTGTGATCATGATCTTCACGTGAAAGGAATTAATAGAAATAAAGGAGTGATGAAGATAGTTCCATGAAACTATAGGCCAACAACGGGTGTTGATGTTCACTGTTAAAGTGGACTTGTTAAGATTAATGCACTTGATAATGCACTCTCTCCCTATTTGGCGCACATATGTTATCTGAGTTGTTAATGGATGATCCCTAGTTAGCTTCTTTTATTTTAGCGTGATGCTTAATAATCACTAAATCAAATAAGACAGAATCGTTTACTGACTTAGTTA
The DNA here is from genome assembly GCA_944472155.2 of Trichobilharzia szidati. Taxonomy (NCBI): domain Eukaryota; kingdom Metazoa; phylum Platyhelminthes; class Trematoda; order Strigeidida; family Schistosomatidae; genus Trichobilharzia; species Trichobilharzia szidati. Next base: position 100,529,104 of record OX235271.1, on the reverse strand, counting down.
CTCTGTCCAACGTACACCCTGCTCTGAATCACCACTCTTAAGTGTTGCCTGAGTATCAGCATCCTGTAGGTCCCAGTTACCATCATTTTTACAATACTGTCTCGGAACCTGGTAGTCAGGATAACACTGATGATCAGATACCCGGTTTCAGCTGGACAGTATGCTGCGTCCTCAGCCTGTTCTGTATCCTCTAGATTGCAAGCCAAACAATTTAAACGCATTTATATCATTTGTTAAGTGAAGAGGTGGCTCTGTTGGGACCATCTGAGAAGCCTAACTTTTGGCTGTGGCATCCAATGCGACACTCCTCTACCTGGTCCATAGCTAAGAGTAAAAGCACTAAACCGTTCCTATATCCTTCGTAATGAAGTTCTATGAGTCCTTTTGTGACAGTGGTGGCGGATCATTGGTAGTGAGAGACCTGAGCAGTTGAGGAGCAGCTTTATCAGCTATCGTCTCGTCCTTGTATAATGTACTAACCTTCGTGTGTATGAATATTACCCGTCACAACATTTTATAGATATGGTGTTGAATCATTCCCTTGAGTTTTGAACAACTGCAGTTACTGTTACAACTGAATAACAACAACAAGCATCTCAAATGAAACTAATCAAAGCTCTCACTAATAAATTATCTTTGTAGTCATCTAGTCATTACTCTACTGAGAAAATTGATTCTGTCCTGAAGTAAGTTACAGAATTTACTTATGACTCAGATACTCGAAATGCTTTTGATTCATAGTTTGGAAGGTTTGAAGATTTATCTGAAATGGGATCAGTCGAACTACACAAGGTGGCTAAAATTTATCTTCTGCTCCGCATACGTGGATCTAGTGAACATGATAAGAGTGTGAATTTTATTTAACCAAAAATATACTCGTGATATTGATTTTTATGAAACAGTGAGAAGTCTTAGTAAAATATTAGGAGAAAACTCATCACTGTTGATTGTCCGCTTGGCGCCTTACAATGATTTTCTTACTTTTGCTGGTAAATTTAATCATACATTTGTAAATTTCCACTTGGTTTCACTTACTCAGGATCATTTGAAATGCCTCATTTTCACTTGTGCCTCACGTTCTCCACATGGTTCAGAATTTGGAACACGTATTCTGTCTTGTAGTCAGCAGAATTCTAGAATGACGCTGCAAGATGTGACAGGTGAGTGTCAAAGACTGATGAAATTAAAGTACAATATAAAAATGATTGAAAATAACAATCCCCTGCAGGTGATAATATACTTGCAGTCAAATCTAGTGGTGATCCTTCAATATCTATAATTCCTATGACAGTCAAGAAACTTCCCATTAGTTGTTGTTTCTGCAAAGAATGGCACTGTTATCTCATGTGCATATATAAGAAACATAAATGCAGGAAATGTTGAAAATCTGGACATACTTAAGGCTTTTACAAGCATAACTTTGACAGTAGTCAATCAGACCTATCCAGTAATAGGTCACTGTCTAATTCTAAAAAAGACCAAAATAGTTTTCGGTGTTTCTAGTGTGTAAAGTTGAGTAAGGTGAAATACACTAAGGTGTCTTTAACTAATCATCCAGTTAGACTTCAGTTTGACATTACCTCAAGCATAACGTTGATCTCGTGACAAACTTGGCATTCGATTGGATGTGGAGCAGCTTCTGCTACCTGCCGTTTTGCTGAAATCAATTCCGAAGATATTTTAAAACTAGTTGATGAAGTTACTTGTGATGTTAGATTCATGTCAAAGAACTTTAAAGGGTCTGAATACGTTTGGTATTAAGTGAATCGACAAAGTGTCACTTTGTGAAATACCCTAAAATTCAATCTGTTCACAATTATTTGCGTCTCTTCACACACCTGTTCGTAGAAGTGTAGATAACCTGATTGGTATTCTACGTAGTTACAGCGAGCGGGTCGAGACTTCTAGGCTACCAGTGAAAGTGAGATTACTGTCATAGGTACTACGGAAACTGCACGGAGTACAAGGATCTACCAAGTGTCTTCAAGTCATAGGTGCCTAAATCGGAAACAAATCTTGAAAAAAGGCACGTATTAAGACACATAGTTTTCCTGATGATTTTCTTTTTTGTATAAAACAAAATCTTACCACTGGTAGTGAAAAACATCAAAGAAATGGAATGGCTTCTTGACATTCTTGTTTTTCGCAAGTGAATATAATGGCCAGATGAATATCAATAAAGACTTGGAGTAGATCTTGTTTAATCAAGCTTATTATCACATAGGATAAATATACTGTCTTCATACAAGCAGCAGTAGCCAAGATTATACACCGTCTCCCACTTAGAGGGCCATTTTTCAATTGCTACTGATTGTACATTTTTGCATGCATTTGTATTACTCTGAAAAATTGATCGCCTAGTTGCTTTAGATAGGTTGGTAGGATTAGTCAAATACTCCTGAATTTCACTACGGAACTTTTCTCTCAGTAATCTTATCTAACCTTACTTAAGCAAAGATTTATTCACAGGAATTTCATAATATAACTTAACACAATTGACTTTCTGAAGTTCATACGCTACCACGCATTCCAGTTAACCTCAATATCGTTTCTAGTTTAGTTGTACGCTGAAATAAATCATTATTGAATAAAGTGAATAAAACAACATATAGAGCAGCTAAATATCCAAGGTTTTCTGGCTTCCAATCGTCCTCTAAAAGACCTTAACTCGTGAGGAATTCTTAATACGATATATATTGTTCGCAGCAACAGAATTAGAGATTTACTTGGTGGGACTGTAACAAACAGTAATGGATGTTGAACATAATAGTTCTACTTAAGATACTTTTAATTTTAATAAATTTCTACAGCCGACAAGTGATCAATGGATGTGTGAAGTGCGTGTTTTTGTAAATTCATCTGCTCGTGTGCAGCTAGTTATATTGGTTGCACAAAACGCACACTTTCCAAACGCATCTCTTAACATTATCCAGCATGGTTAGCAAAAGGACGACGCAAGGTAGTTCCTAGCTCAATTTTCAAGCACTTAGTGAACTGAAGCCACATAGCTCCACCAGAGTCGCCTTTCAAGATCGTCTACAAGTTGAAGCCAAATGGTACAAAGGGCGTCAAGTTTGGGCATTTGTGTATTGCGGAGACATTGGCAATTCGACAATAGAACCCCGAACTCTGTATACAGAAAAAATTACTTTTAACTACTATTTCGTGATTTCTTTTTTTCTAAAACATTTTAGTATTCTCTCATTTTGTTCATCTTTCTTTCGTTTGCCTTGTTTGCATTTGTCAGAAGTTAATTTCCATGTCTTTATTTCTGAGTATTTTTACCACTTCATTCATCAATATATTATTTTTATTTTTTGCGCTTGTTTTCCGTAATAATACTCACTACTTTTCTCCCCTTTTAATAGCTTCACACATCAGGTTTGTGAAAAAAAGGAAAACATATTCCAGTCTATAAATCATTTACAACTTTTTTGACAGGGAGTACTAATGTGGAGGCGAGAAAGACAAAAAGAGGAAACTTTCTCTAATGGATTTCATAGTCATTTGTCTATTACTTATTGAAACTATTCTTTAAAATGAAAAAAAACCCTAAAAAAGCCCAGTTTAATTTGTAGAAAAGTTTTAACAGGAAAAAAATGTGTTTAAGATTCGAAGTGGAGTGAAGTGAAAAAGTAGGTATCAAGTTACTTTACTTTTTTTGAAGCAACATTTATTTCCTAGAGTGTTAGTTATCTACCTAGATTGTGACCAATAGCCATTTTCTTGACAGGGAGATAGGAGAGATTTGCACTTTGTGATGATCCAACCATCTATACTGGCTTCAATAAATGTTCCCACAGGTCCTACCATTTCAGAAAGGTTGCTTGGATAGCGGTTAGACGAAAGGAACTTACCGTCACAGTGTAAGTCGTATAGGCTACGTTGGAGGGTATATGGGCGAAATCATACTGCTGGGGAATAGAGATCTAGCGACTAGCTATGCTACCTTCCACCTCTGAGAAGGGAGGTTAACAGAGATCGGCTCCAAAAATCACATATTTTGACTTACCCTACTGTAATCTGTAATGCGTAGTGAAGCCTTTGTACGGAAGTAACTGGGGAAACCACTTCAAACATTCTGCGTGACTGACTTCAAACAGTTGTCATTTGGAGTCAAGCATCACTAATGCTGTTCACTTCTATTTCCTTCAAGGAGAAACCAACTGCTACGGTGTGAACAGCCTGAAAGCAATAATCGTCAATACACTACCATTCAGTGTATACTGAAATTATAGTTCACTTTAAGGATGGATGTAAATATTAGGAAACTTTACCAATGTTTTATGAATTAATTTGAAAGTATCACTTCATATGGCATTATTAAAGGATTGAAGTTCAGTGGTCTGCGAAACAGTAAAACCATCTGCGGTTGGAATTCATCATCTGTTTAAAATAAAATGAAGAAAATAAGAGATAGTTCAGAGATGAAAATTTCATTTATCTACTTAGTAATCTTCAGTAGTATTTATATTTATTTTAAAGTATATACCTACAAACTAACTTAATTCTGTGGAGACAGTTATATAGACCATATGAAATGCCAACTTCCCAAACACATCCCAGAAACTGTCTGTAGTGTATACATAAAAAGGAAAGTCTAAGTCAACCATTAGCTCAATTCTCATTATTATTATTATTATTATCTTTAGTTCCTAGAGGAACATAGGGCTTCAGCCGCACGTCTCCATTGCGTTCGGTTCTCTGCCAACGTTTTCACCTAGCTCCACATCTGCCCACATGCTTTCAACTCCTCTTCACATGACCTCCTCCATGTCACCCTAGCACTGATAACCAACTCACTGCTTTCCATTCGGGTTCCACTAGAACGAAGGCCTAGCGTATGATGTCACTTGATGATTTGTTTTCTCAGAGTATGACCAGTTCACCTCCATTTCTTCCTGCATATTTGTTGCACAATTGCTTCATGCTGGGTTAGTTCGCTTCCAGAGATCCCTCAATATTGCTGATATTTTCTGGCCGGCCATCTGATCTTGAATACTGAGCTCTTAAGTGTCGAGCGAAGACAGCTGTTGATGAAGGTCTGTAGTCTGTTCGAAGTGCCCTTCGTCACACGGTGCCAAGTCTCTGATCCGTATAGTAGCACTGACTTCAGATTGGAGTTGAAAATCCGGATCTTATTTTTCATGCTGAGCGCTGTTGACCTCCACACAGACTTGAGAGTAATGAAAGCTTGCCTTGCTTTCCCGATCCTTGCTTTGATATCCCCGTCAGTTCCGCCTGTAGTTGAAACGATGCTTCTTAGGTAGGTAGGTAGGTAAAGGAGGCTGCTTCTTTCAGCTAAATTCTCAAGTACCTAGAAGATTCCGGTTACATTAGTCCATTAGGAGCAATGGTACTGACACAGCCTGAATACCTCCATTCTGAGTGAGCGCTACTTTGAGACAAGCAAAACTGAAGAATTCCTGATGCATTAGGCTGCATATAGCAACACACAATCATGAAAATGAAATTTTATCTGTTTAACTTTGAAGCCTGAATCTTAGATATGACTATGAAGCAAGAATTATTGCCACACACCAGTAAGAACTCTGAAACCATTTAAATAAATACTTCATAAAAATTTTCATCAAATCATAATCTAGTGTCAGATATCTAAATTATGCTTTACTTATGTCATTACGTGAACATATTAAAGCTGCAATAAGCGTGGTTGTTAGGGTATTTGATAAATCCACTCGTCTATGAGACTTGTCCTTTGAATTTATCTGCAAACGGAGGCCTAGTAGTTATTTGATAATAATGATTATTATTATTCCCTTGGGTTCCGAGTGGAACATACGGCTTCAGCAATACATCTCTACTTTCTTCTGTTTTCTGTTGTCCTCTTCATCTGGGTCCACAACTGCTCATAATCTCTCATCTTCTCCTCGCCACACGATCTCCCCCATGTCACCCTCGCACTGAGAACCCACTCGTCCCTTCCCATTGGGATTCCACTCGAGCGATGGCCTGATTTGAGAGCGATATCATTCGATGGCCTCCTCAATGTGTGCCCAATCCATCTCCATTTTCGCCTATATATTTGTTGAGGGATTGCTTCTTGGTTGGTTTGTTCCTAGCCAGAGTTTCTTGTTGGTAATTCTTTCTGACTGGCCATTTGATCTTCAGTATGGAGCCAGCCGGAGAAGGAGGCAGCTGTTGATAAATGTCTGTAACTTGTGGAAATGTTTTTCGTGATACACAGTGCAAGTTTCTGACCCGTATAGAAGAAGTGACTAACCGACTTTACATTGGTGTTGAAAATCCGATTTTTTTTCTTTATGCTTACTGATTCCAGAAGATTTCCAAACTCATTTCAATTTGTTGAAGGCGTATCTTACCTTTCCGATTCTGGCTGGCTGGCTTTGACATCCTCATCCGTTCTGACTGCCTGTGGTTGAAACCATGATTCCTGGTGAGATAAGTGAACGAAGTAACCTCTGCTAAATCTCCCCCAGTGATGGTAATTGTTGTCGTGTGTTGTTTCTGTTGGTTGGTTGGTTGGTTATCTTTATCCCCTCCGTCTACTCTACGTTCTCCTGCAGTCCTGTCTTCACTGTCTGCTTCTTCAACCAGATTGTTGGTTTTCACCTGAAAGTCTTAGAGTTTGTATGACATTAGACATAAATCGTCCACACGTGAAATCCAGATCTTCTGGAGTCTTCTTATTGGTGGTCCAGAGTATTCCTGTCTCCTCTCTACCCACAGTCTGACGCATAATCCGAAATACACTGAGGAACATGTTAGTCGGAGTCAAACAAAATACACACAGAAATCTAGTTCATATCGCCATTAAAAGCCAGATTAATTTGGAGCATTTAATGTCAAACAGTATCTAGTTTGTACTTTATTATTATACTTTAGTTCATTTGTATTCACTCCTAATGATTTATGATTTAAGATTACATACCTCATATACACTTAACCTTGATAGAGTTAACATTCGCTATGAATTGACTAAATGTTAATTGACGGACTAACAAAGTTTTCAACCTGGAACTTTGTAAAAAAAGTGCAGCATTTCAAGTAACCACATTCCATTTACCACAAAAAGATGAGGAAAAATTCAAAGGAACAATAATAAACGGAAATTTAGGGGAGAAAGAACAAGTTCATGGAGAATAATGAACATTGAATGGTTCTGGGAGATTAAAAAGAGTTACTGCATCTGCGCCACTGAGAATAAGTTTGAGCCGTGTCACCAACAGTTTCCATCTACTGCTTCTTAGAATCCTGATGATCCCAACCAGGTAGTTTACATCTCCCTAAGACTTCATGGATTAAAGCCAGGTTTAGATTTGACCACCCCTAACTCTTTTCCAATCTCACGTTATGTCAGCTAACACTGCTGGACGAGGAAGGCATTGGCTCGGTCCCAATCGATGTAGCTTCACAACCATATCGATTGATTTTCTCTCCTTACTTAACACCACGTCTAACTTCAATACTACTCATCAAATTATACCACTTAACATCGGAGATACAACGCAAATACCTTCGGTCAAAGATAGGCCTTCCGCTTTCAGCGGCAACGTCTTAAAGCCATAAAGAAGGACACAGTAAACTGTTGCTCAGTTCACATGTCCCTTGATGGATGGACGAATAAACGCCTACACTAAAGATAGTGTAGTTTGACAAATGTTAAGCAAGCCTTTTTTTATAAGGACTGAGATTTCGTCAGCGATCGATCCATTAGAGCTGATGTAACTTTCCAAATAAGTAAAGTGGACCACACAATCATTCATTTCACTTCACATCTTTAAACTAGGCTTCGGTGCGCACCGGTCCCGCAGCATTACCTTACATTTGATGGTATATGTTTCCCATTGTGTCACAGTCAGCTATCGAAACTGGATATGGCATTACTACGCAGAGATCTACTTTCCACAAGCCGTTGAAAGAGAGGGTGAAAATAACAACATCAATTTCCGAAAGACGATAGAAGTCAGAGTAATAAGAGAATTTACAGGAATACAGTTTCAGAATTGACATTAATTCAATAATTGCTACTGCAACAATAAAGATACAGTATTCAGAGAAGAGAATACTTACAAGTCAAATAAATAAAAAAATAAAAACAACAATGATAACTATGACACCATTAATACGATAATAAAAGTTAGTTAATAGTTATCCGTCTATAATATATTCACTTTTACGTTGTATGTATAATAAGTGAATGCATGAAGTTAATTCGACCAATAAGAATAGCTTATAAAAGAAACATTATATTCTCCACAACCAATAATATATAAGCTGTTGAAATTTAAATCAATGTTATTGAGCATACAACAGATAAATATTGTAGTTATGTGTTTATTTAGATGCCAGTCAGTATTAAATATTGATTACCATCATAGAAAAACTTATGCTTCAACAGTTAATATGAATGCTAGTACAAGGATGTCAGGAATATCAATGGTAAATCAGTTGCAGCCAGGAAATGTTCTCGACGCGAATACGAGAGCATATTCCAGCATGATGTTATAGGGGGAAAAGAAAGGATGTAGCGAATTCTGTTTCAGAGCACTTGATCAAGTAATACCAACCATGATTCTACGATTACTTGTCGAATTTTTATGCAGACATATCACTCTGTCTTCGTTTCCAAGTTTTAAAAACATTTGAGGCATTAGATATTCATGAACTTCATCTGGAACCTTGTGTACAGAAGAAGTGTACGCAGTGCACTTGCTTCTCATTCTGTTTATATAATTAATATGTATACACTTCCTTCCTCATTATTATTACAATTAGATCTCTAAACAGTTTCGTTCACTTGTCCCCTTTTGTAAGTGAAAAACTGCATCCAGTCCAGCTCCCCACCTTGTTACGTAATGTTCTTCTCCTCTGTAAGTCTTATTAATCTGAGCACCATTATCTAAGATTTGTACATTCCATTAGCTGGTATACATTTCATATATTATTATTATTATTCGCCTGTCGGATTCCGAGGGAAACATATAGCTTCATAAACACATAACCATTGCGCTCTGCTACCCTTTTTAAGTGGCTCCACGACTGCTTTCACTTCTTCTTTACCTGATCTCTCCCATGTCACTCTTGGACAACCAACTGGTCTTTACACATTCGAGTCCCACTCGAAGGCCTAACGTGGGATGCCATTTGAAGGTAGCCTCAGGATATGTCCGATCCTTCTCCATTACCTTCTGTATATATCTTAATGGTAAGATCCCTTGGTTGGTTTGTCACCAGGTTTTCTTGTTGATTATCCATTACATTCAGCGTTGGTGAAAATCTGCATCCTATTGAAAATGTGTTTTGGTGACACGTGTGCCAAAACTCTCTGAAACATATAAAAGCACTGAGTTGATATTAATGTTACGAATGTGAATCTTGGTCGCTGAGCTGAATACTATTGATTTCCATACTGATTTCAGAGTGATGACTTCCTTCAACTATCTGCCATTGACATTCTTGCAGTTGGCTGAGTATCTTCATCATATCTACCTGAAGTCTTGTATCATCTGCCTTTTCTGCTAACTTGTCGGTTTTCATTTGTAAATCTTCCATTTTGTCCGCCACGAAAAGTCCAGATCTTTTAGAATTCTTGTCAATGCAACGTACTTTCATCTTTTCACTCCTCACAGTGTTTTGCATGATCTAGTTCACCACAAACATAAAGATCATCGGTGACAGTAGGCAGTCTTGTCTTACTAGTCTTTACTTCAAGCGCCTCAGTGAGCTTAGCATTATGAATTAGGTTTATAAATGTTTGTTGAATTAATTCATGGTAGATACAGTAGAGTGCCTTGTCAAGGTCAGTGAAATTGTGGTATGACGTTGACTGCCGTTCTAGGCTGTGTTCGATGATAATGTCCAGTGTTACAGTTCAGTCTGCATATGACTTGCTGAAGTCTCCTATCCACGGAATCTTCCAGTTGTTCCTGTATGACGTGGTTTAATATTTTGTTTGGGGGGAACGGCTGCATGATTACACACTAGTTTTTGTTTGGGCATAAGGCGCCCCTCTTGGGCATTTTGACAACTTAGTCTTTCCACTTATAAGCAAGATTCATCTTTCCTTTCTCACTCGTTAGCGACCAGGTTATTCGACATAGTGTTGTGATGTCTCTTTTACTGGCAGCCTGTTCTGCTTCAGTTGCTAGCATGTCGTAAAAGTGTCTTTTATCTTCCCCAACATCTTTTCACCTCTTTGTAGTTTGCACCCATCTTCTGTCTTCATTATTGGTCTCTACACTGGTTCATCTGCTTCACAATCCTCCTCCTTCGTATGATTTCTACACGGCTTTCGCTCTATGTTATTTCAGAGGGTTCCTTAACACAGACTACCTCGGTGACGTTGGGCAAAGTCTCCATCATTCTTCTTCAGCTTCTGGGTGTTGAACCTGAGTTGTCTTTTATCTTCAGCGTCCTTGAGGGCTTTAGAATTGATACTAAAGGTTCCACGATATGAACCTAAATCCGCTGTTCTTCTTGACCCTGTGTCCAATAGACTGCATCTTCTATCTCTTGAGATTGAAGTGAAGTCTATCTGATGTTCATCTGGCTAAATACACTTCACCTTATGTTTGTAAGCATTACCTCCGATCGCCTGTGTTGTCTGCTCCCAGTTTGGGATTTATATCACCAATTACAATTCTGATGTCACCATCTGAATTAGGTCCTGTCCATCATTATTTTTAGTTGTCCCCAGAAGTCCCACTTCTGTTGGTCTGCCTTTTTTACAGATCAGAATCATTATATAGTTTCAACTTTCCTTCCTTTTGAGTTGAACCTTGTTGTCATTATCCTGAAGGAAATTGGTTCTTACTCTATAAGAGCCTTCGACGCTTTTAGTGAAATCACGATGGCTGTGGCCTCAGTGTGCTCGTAGTTGTCATGTGGATGACCACAGCAGTAGATTACTGACTCTTCAGTTAACAGTTTGGAGAGTTCATTTCCATTCCATTTGCTCTCACAGATTCCCAACACTTCCATACTATATCTTACCGCTTCTTCTGCAATCATAGTAGTCTTGCCAGCGAGCCAACCTCAAACATGCGTTGCAAACATTCCACATCTCTTTGCTTACTTTTACTTTCATAGAATGAAGACACATCAGTCACGTGGATTCCTTGAGGCTTTTACCCACAGACATCGTTTCAGTAGCAATAGCCTAGCCTTCCTTTTTTTCAACCTTAGGACTGGTTAGTAATTCGTAACCTACTTTGTTATTTCTTGACTTCCACCTGCGGTTATAATCACAAATATTTTGTAGTAGTTAACGATACTGCTCACATCCATTCCTCACAGGATACATTTTTCAAAAAATTATATATATACAAGTGTTCAGCTCGATAATATTTTCGTTGAAAAGAGTTTTTTCACTGAGCTGATTACAGTCTTCTTACGGTAGGAATTATTAAATTACTGTTAGTTGTACTACTGTAGTCATTTAGTATTTTACCTTATGGCGTTTTTCGATAATTGGCGATTTTTTCAGCCTTTGCTTTTACGCCATACTAAAATTCTATGCTGTGCGGATATGAAATGTGAATCTTTACGTATTAATGTTAGGCGTTATTTTGATATCTGATTGTGACACAAAGGGAAACGTGAAGAAATGAACTAATCGAGTAGAAAATATAGCAATGGTAATCGATGAATTCGCACAACATACTTCATAGTTAACCACGAGGTGCACGCTACTGAAGGGTCCCCAACTGGGACAAAAGAACGGTCTAGTACTTCCTGAAACCACTTCTTGATGAAATCTAATCTGAAGTCATTTGATTCACCTTCAATGTTTGTGCTTCTGGTAACGACGTTTCACTGATTTAGTGGCGTATGATTTTAAAACGCGTGATTTGTGTTATAAAGCAATCATTATTGATGTTGAGGCGGCGGCCTGCTTAAAACTTGAACTATCAAAGACTTCCACCTCTCTCTCTGCTGCATATATTTTATCTGGTTCGTTTTTTTTAATCGATTACGATATGACCTCTAATAGTATTTTCTACTGTTATGTGTATTTAAAATGTTTACAAGATCCTGATTCGCAAGTTCCTACTAAACTTGAGGAATGACCTGAATGTGGATGGCAACGTGTTCCAATACATGAGTTAACTGTTCTTGAGATATGTCCTTGGGTTTCAAAATGTCCTTCTGAACATCTTACAATTGGTTTTCAACTAGATATCGTGAATTTCTTGAAGGAGACAAAGCAGATATATCATAATGGTTTGTGCTTTAGCTGAAACCATTGTTTCACAGGATATACTGTGAATTATTATTTCACTTGAAGATATTGTACGAAAGGAAAGTATCATGCAATAAACTCCCCTGAAAATTCTGTACATTTTATAAATAATTGATAGTAAACACAGGAGTCAGACAAGGGTACTTATTATCACCAATGATATTACTAATTGTGGTGGACTGGATTATACGTCAGACAGTGGGAAACGAGAAGACAGGGATATCCTGGACCGACGTGAAGAACCTAACAGACCTGGATTTCGCACCTGGATGATTTATGTTTGATGTCACACAAAATCGAAGACTTACAAGCGAAAACCGACAAACTGGTCGAAGAAGCAGCAAAGACAGGACTCCAGGTGAACATAGACAAGATGGAGGTTATGAAAATAACCAACCAACAACAACAACAACAGCAGCAGCAACATCCAGCGCCAATCACCATCAACGGGAGGGATTTGAAAGAGGTTACTTCTTTCACTTATCTAGGGAGCATTGTCTCAACTACAGGAGGAACGGACGAGGATGTCGAATCGAGAATCGGGAAGGCGAGAAACACATTCATCAACCTGAAACCAATCTGGAAATCTTCGTCACTCAGCAACACTCAACAACAAAATTCGGATTTTCAATACAAACGTCAAGTCAGTTTTGTTATACGGATCAGAAACTTGGTGGGTCACCAAGAATATTTTCAACAGGTTGCAGACCTTTATCAACAACTGTCTTCGCTCTATACTGAAGATCAGATGGCCGGAAAGAATCACCAACAAGAAGCTATGGGAACAAACAAAACAAGAACCAATCGCTCAACAAATATGCAGGAGAAAGTGGAGATGGATTGGACACTGGCTGAGGAGGCCGTTGGGTGACATCGCGCGTCAGGCCATAGCTCGAGTGGAACCCGAAAGGGAAGTGGCGAGTGGGACGTCCAAGGGTGACATGGAAGAGATCGTGTGAAGAAGAGTTGAAACAGTATGGACTAATATGGATGCAAGTGAAAAGTACAGCAGAAGATAGAAGCAAGTGGAGACGTGCAGTTGAAACCCTATGTTCCACTAGGAACCCAAGGGAACAATAATAATAATAATAATAATCTGATTCGGCGCTCAAATTATTCCAGGAAGTTCGTAACATCTACGGTCTGGAAACTTATAATTTTATAAATACTGTCTAGAATAAAGATGTTATTATTAGTCTTTTTTTAAAATATCGTCAATGAGTAATTATAATACCAGCTGACAAGTCCCAAATAAGATGAAAAGCACATCCTGAACTACCCTACTAGTCATTCTCAAGCAAATAATTTTCCCATTTGGTTTATATAATTATATACCTTATCAATTTTAATGTAAATTCTAACCAGTATTTCCACTCATTGAAATTAATTGTAAAGTTTAACAAAACAAGAAGGCATAATCACGGACTATCAATAAGCAAAGCAGTAGTTTTAATGTATATTCCGTCACAAACCAACATCAATTGAAGAGTCATTGAAAACCATGGAGAACTGGACACTTGTTTCGTCTCAGTTTGAGACTCTTCAGGTTATGAAGCTGGCCTGTTGACTATTCAGCCACTCATTTGGGGGTGGGGTGGAGGTTATGGATGCACACTGGTGAGGAATTCCAAACTAGAACGATATGACAGTTTAGTTCTCCCTGATTTCCAGTGGTTCTCTAACTAGTACAGGTTCATGACAAAGCCTATATTAAAATTAATTCAAAACCCTACAACACTCGAATTCTGAAGATATTGGTTGTTATATTGTTTCACTGTATTGTTGTAAACTAGTGCTACTACTACTAATAATAAAAATGATAAAGATTGACTGAATTTATTTTTTGTATAGTCATAAATAAACCAACCAGTCACGATTCCGATGTAAAGAGATACATCAAAAACTTAAAAACAACACATTGAAAGATTTACGAGTGTTATTTTATAGAGTCTCATCTATGTCCAAAAAAATCAATAAACAGAGAAGTAGTAGCAATTGGGATATATTTATTCTTAATTGAAATTCAACGTTAGGCAAACATACATCTTCAATCATTAGATTTCCTAAAGTGATTAAAGATTGTAAGTTAGCCAGATGATATTCCTTATGTAGCTGTTGTAATTTTATTATGTTAATTAAATATATTATCGAATATGTGATGGAGATAAATTGGAGAGCTGTGAATTCATCGCTTCCTTCAGTGACATAAGTATGCTTTGCATTAAAATGAGTGTCTACGCGATACCTATACTCAAGGCTTGATATCTGCTATATACACTGTCATTCCGATATCAATGATATGCTAGGCAACTACTTCACAGTGAGAGCATAGGGTGTCACCAGCACGTCTCTATTTCGCTTGGTACTCTGCTGTCACTTTACAATGGTACCACGATCGCGCATAAGTTTTCATTCCCTCTTCAGATGATTCCCTTCATGCCTATTCAGGGTCAACTCGACAACATGGTGTGTGATGTCACTTAAATGCCTCTTCAGAATATGTCCAAACCGTCTTCGTTTCTTCCTGCATAATCGTTAGGTAATAGGCTGTTGGTTGGTCCACTGTCAGCCAGTTGTTGTTTATACATTTCAACAGACCATTTGATCTTCATTATCGAACGAAAGCAGCTGTTGGAAGTCTTTTATTGAGGCGTGCGTCAAGTCTCTGAACTATATAGAAGCACTGACTTGAGGACGTAATTAATTGTTGTCATGTACGAAACCTATTTTGAGAGTAGAGTAGAGTACCTAGATCACTGTGTTGCACGTCTATTACTTTTTACTCCATTTTTATGCAGTATCCTAGAAGCAGTTTCGTCTATATGTAATGTACGCATATATAGATGAGCAAAGTATTAGCCATAAGAACAAATGCATGTACCAAAATATGTCTTTTTCTGCGAAATAGTCATTTATTGCATTCTCCGTATTTTTTACTCCTAAGTATGCTTGATATACACTTAATCAATCAAATGTAAGACAAGTCGACACATCTGCATCAACTCCTACTTTAAGGGATAGAGAATGAAGTGATAGAAAGTGTTGCCCAGTTCACCTATTTGTCAAGTTGAAACATCTGACATTCACTAACTTGTATCCTCTTTGATGAGAACGAGATATTCAGCTATACTGCAAAGTAGTCCACTCTGTCATTGTTTATAGGCGAGATATATTATTATTATTGTTCCCTTGGGTTCTTAGTGGAACATAGGGCTTCAGCTGCACGTCTCCACTTGCTGCTGTACTTTTCACCTGCATCCATGTTAGTCCATACTGTTTCAAATCCTCTTCACACGATCTCCTCCATGTCACCCTTGCACGTCCCACTCGCCGCTTCCCTTTCGGGTTCCACTCGAGTTATGGCCTGATGCGCGATGTCACCCAGTGGCCTCCTCAGCGAGTGTCCAATCCATCTCCACTTTCTCCTGCATATTTGTTGAGCGATTGGTTCTTGTTTTGTTTGTTCCCATAGTTTCTTGTTGGTGATTCTCTCCGGCCATCTGATCTTCAGTATAGAACAAAGACAGTTGTTGATAAAGGTCTGCAACAGCTGTTGAAAATATTCTTTGTGACGCCGCCAAGTTTCTGATCCGTATAGAAAAAGTGACTTGACGTTTGTATTGAAAATCCGAATTTTGTTGTTGAGTGTGGCTAAGTGACGAAGATTTCCAGATTGGTTTCAGGTTGATGAATGTGTTTCTCGCCTTCCCGATTCTCGATTTGACATCCTCGTCCGTTCCTCCTGTAGTTGAGACAATGCTCCCTAGATAAG
>OX235271.1:100471139-100512607 GCA_944472155.2 Trichobilharzia szidati | reverse complement strand
CTTGAAGGATACAGAATGAAGGTGATAGAATGTGTTGCCCAGTTCACCTATTTTTCAAGTTGAAACATTTGACATTGACTCACCTGTATCCTCTTTGATGAGAACGAGATATTCAGCTATACGGCAAAGTAGTCCACTCTGTTATCGTTTACAGGCGAGATATATGGTCACTCTAAAAGTAGGTTTGGATTAAGGTGGAAAAACACAATAAGTGATTGCAGCAATAAATGTAGTGTTAGAAGTAAGGAAGATAAGTTAATCAATGCAGTTGTCAGTCTTCATTGGCTAAGATGGCTTTATGTTATTCATGTTGAGCTACCGACCTCCAGGACAACAAATATCATTAGAAATAGATATAATTTAGAAGACAGTTAACAGGAGTTGTAGGAAAATGCGGCACAGACTAGTTGGTGTCACCTGAATGAACAGGTTTACTTTGCCTAGAAAGTTAAAGACAAATGGTTGGAGGCGTTTTTATAACATGACATTGTATTCTCTTCAAAATTATAAACATATTAATGACTAATCCTCAAATTATTCCTCCTCTCTTTAATACACACACACAAATACAAAACCGACAGTGCTGCATGCCAAGTAATCCACAACGGGAAACTTACGGAATCTTTCGAAGTGAGGACAGGAGTAAGACAAGCTGGCTGCCTACTATAGCCAATGATTTTCCTGATTGCAGTAGACTGGATAATGCGACAAACAGTGGGCAATGAGGAAACAGGCATAAAATGGACTCACACAAAAAACTTGGAGGATCTGGACTTCGCCGACGATATATGTCTGATTTCCCACAAACTGGAGGATATGCAAGCGAAAATCAACAAGTTGGCAGAAGAAGCATCCAAAATAGGAGGGACTTCAGTTGAACATAGAGAAAACAGAGGTGATGAAAATTCCTGGGCAACACCACCAACAGCAACAACAACAGACAACAATCAGCATAAATGGGAGGAACCTGAAAGAAACAACCTCCTTTACCTACCTGGGAAGCATCGTTTCAACTACAGGCAGAACTGACGAGAATATCAAAGCAAGGATCGGGAAAGCAAGACAAGCTTTCACTACTCTCAAGTCTGTGTGTAGGTCAACAGCACTCAGCATGGAAATGAAAATAAGATCCGGATTTTCAACTCCAATGTGAAGTCAGTGCTACTCACTATACGGATCAGAGACTTGCACTGCGCGTCATAAAGAGCATCTCAAACAAACTACAAACCTTCATTAACAGTTGTCTTCGCTCAACACTCCAGATCAGATGGCCGGTCAGAAAAGATCAGCAACAGAGATCTCCGGCAGTGAGCGAACCAACTCAGCAGGAACCGATTGTGAAACAAATAGGCAGGAAGAAATGGAGATGGATTGGCTGGCCATACTCTGAGGGAACCATCAAGTGACATCACTAGACAAGCCATTGCTCGATTGCAGCCCGAAAGGGAAGCGGCGAGTTGGTCGTCAGTGCGAGGGTGACTTGGAGGAGGTCATGTGAAGAGGAGATGAAAACGTGTGAGCAGACTTGGAGCCAGGTGAAGACTCTGGCAGAGAACAGAACGCAATGGAGACTTGCGGCTAAAGCCCTATGTTCCTCTAGGAATTAAGGGAAACAATAATAATAGTAATACACATACACAATAGTATTGTCATAATATTTCTATTATCTTTTTATTTGTCTACTCTACTCTTCTTACAATATGGAGCAACTAAGGTTTGGTATACCTTCAGTCATTTCCAACTTACAATTCATTACGTTCAACAATATACCACCACAGGTTGTTTATGTCACTTATGAGCTTATATTCAAACATTTTAATCTCTGATATGAGTGATTTTAATTACGAGGCTTTCATTGTCCTTCTAGACAAAATCTTAAGCCCTGCCTTCACAGTATGAAGTCAGCATTGATGTTGTGTATCTACCAGTTTGACTGCAGCTGCGGAGCCAGCTACATTGGGCGTACAATTAGGCAGGTTCATCATCGTATTTCCGAACATCATCCAACATGGTTAAGCAAGGGACAAACAAGATCTATTCGTAGTTCTATTTTAGCACACCTTGTTGATACTGAGCATTTAAAATTATCTATCGCATTCCTACTGATCTTAATTTTGTTCTAAGAGTTCGTCTTCTACAGACAGCTGAAGCAATAGGAATCCACATGAAGAAGCCAAACCTATGTGTTCAGAAGAAATTTGCACAGCCACTTTCCTTACCGGATTACTTCGCCCCCCTCCCCCTAAACCTTTAAAATTATAAAAATGATAATTGTGTAAATTATTTTTTCTGACCACTTCATCTTTAATTATGTGTTATCCTTCTAAAATTAATTTATTCTAACCATTTCTACCTTTTTAAAATGTGCATTGATTTTCTTCGTTTACTATCAACCCATTGACATTTTGACACTGACTAATTATTGTTAACAAACTTATCTTTTCAAGTATTGGTTTTGTAGGAATTTTGTTCCAGTGGTTCTCTAACTGATGTCAGCCCATGGTGAAATCCTCCATGCAATCAAACAGACTTATCGCCACTTGATTGGTAAACTGTTGTGTATTGTAATAAAAATGCTATATATATATATATATATATATATATATATATATATTAGAGTAGAGCCAGAGATGAGGATCTAATTGAAAAGTAAATATTTCTTCGCTCAATCTTTCTGTTTCCTAAATGTCTAAATGGGGATTTTTTCTATATTGAAATAAAATCTCTCAGATCAGAGAACACAACCTCACAACAGAAACATTCACCTAAGCTAAAAATCTTTTAGATCATTTCAAAATAACCTTTTTCTCTTTAAAATCACTTGTTTTTGGCTAGTGGCCATTATAATGAGTTGATATAGATGATCATCGGACCACCAGTCAATGTATGTAATACATACCAGTTTGATCAGTAGTCACAGAACCTATTGAAAACAACTGTTTCGTCCTTGTCTTCAGGACTCTTCAGCAGTATGTACTACCTATGACCCTACACCAAGGATCGATTCTAGGATCTTCAGGTTACAAGGTTAGCCACTGGGAAGAAATTCAATGGCCGCTGGAGTTTTAACTTCCAGTCAGTCATTTCGGAATTTTTAGCGCCAACTAATCAAATCCTTAAAAATAAAACTAATGCTTGAAAATATACATACACTAACATAACAATATACATGAATAGATTTCACAAATATATAATAATATTACTGTTATTATGATTATTATTATTTTCAATTTTTCTGTTTTTATTTCTCAAAGACAAAATAAAACGACAAAAGGAATGAAAGGAACTGTTAATAAAAATAAACATTAATACATAATACGTGTACATACCACCATCCACCCCCACCCCGACCTCATAGGTAAGTAAATATTTATTCATCTTTGTAATTAATGAAGTGTAATGGTAGAAATGGAGTGTACATTATTCACAACTGTTTATTTTAAAACGGTTAATCTACACACGAACATACATACACACACTCTGACATAGAATAAAGTATATAATTCACTTTACCATTAATTTTAAGCAACAAAAATACTATAAACAGGTGTTATGCAACTTTAATAATGATAAGAAAGAAAGAAAGGAGAAAAAGTACAATAACAGCTGGTATCAACAAAAGGCCAAAAAGAACACTGATGTAATAATATGTTGTGTGCTCACTCATTTGTATATGTTAATATGACAATAACAATAGTGGAGAGATGATGAATTCGTGGAAGGATGTTATGGGAAGGCGAAGAAAACGAAGAAATGAAGTCAGCTGTGGGGTGAACATATGAATGCTAGAAATGCAAAATTGCTTTCTCCTTCGTTTATTTCACCACCATCCCAGTGACTCACTCTCTCTCTCTCTAGCTCTCCTCCTTTCCAATATCATAAACACAAATGAGTAGTAATTATTAGATCACATGAATGAATGAATGAACTAACTAACTAACACAATGAATAGTTTTCTCTTTTTAAACTTCATTTTCTACACATTTATGTTAGTATGGCAGGGGAAAGGAGAGGGGACGGGTTGTTGTTGTTATGGTGAAATGTGAACGCAGATTTATAAAACATTGGTAAGCATCTATAACTGTCCAGGTTTACCACATATTAATGGAAGGCCAATTATCAGGGCTAATGGACCAATATGTCCAATGAAACGCATTTGTCTATATTTTCGGAAAACAAAGAAAACAATCGAATCAAATGAGTTGTTACAACAAAAAATTCCGAAAATATTACTAATATAATGATTGATCACGGATTGACATCAGTTAGATAACCATTGAAAACCATCAAGGAACACTGGACAGCTGTTTCATCCTAGTTCAGGAATCATCAAAATACGCACCCGCCATCAGGGTTCGAACCCAGGACCTTCCGGTTACAAAGCAAGCCACTGGGACCCGATTCAATGGCCAGTCCATGAATTCTAACTTCTACCAATTCTGATGCTCGCTAGTGACTTGCTACAGGATGGAGCTTCCTGGAGTTCTAGTGAGAAGTAATGACCAGTGAGGTCCATCCAGCCACATGTGAGGATGGATATCCCACTGACGACATTGCTTGGGGTCACGCTAAATCATGAACTGGTAGAAGTTAGAATTCATGGGCTGGCCATTGAATCGGGTCCCAGTGGTTGAATGGTATACGAGCTTGCCTTGTAACCGGAAGGTCCTGAGTTGGAACCGTGGTGGTGGGTGCGTACTGCGATGATTCCCAAACTACGATGAAACAGCTGTCCAGTACTCCTTGGTGGTTTTCAATGGTTCTCTAACTGATATCAATCCGTGATCAAGTCGTAAAAAACAAACTAACCTTTACAAACCAACCATAAAAAATATAAGGACTATTTATTTGTCTATTATTATTATTAATGAAATAGAAACTTAGTACATGATAGGCACCAAGAGATGTGCAACACAAAATGTCATAGTTTATAAGGGGGCTGGAAAACTACCTGGATACCTAGATGGAAGTAGGTGGTTGTCTTAAGTGGCCACCTCCAAGCCTTTGACTTGAAGTCTTATCCACATACCAATGGAGAAGCGTCCCCCCATGGTTTCCGGCGATTAAAATAGGTTCATACGCCATTTGATCCTTTCAGGTTCTGGAGCTCATGTACACCGTAGGTTTGAAATCAGGGTGTTTTAGCTCCTCTAGGTAGACCAGTATGCCCATCAGCCCGGTTATACGCATTAGACATTTGCATACACGTTTTCATTTTTCTTAAGAACATCCCCACCGCCTAAAGGCAATGAATAGGAGTTACCTGGCAGAGTCTATGAACACGCGTGGTCACATGAGACAGCGTTTCGGGAGGAAGACTGAGGTCTACCCATTCATCAACGCAACCCGTCGTTTATGGAAGCAATAATATAAGGGACATATTGTCTCATTTAAAAACTGATTGTATGAGATATACTGCTAGGATATTCTTCAAATATCTTACAATAAATATATTCAGACTACAGTTTAGATATAATCCTATAGGCTTAAATGAACACAACTGAATTATTAAGATAAAACACCTTGCACAAAAGTGAAATAGTTCCAGTTGACGCACTTCGACGAAATGCATATATACAGGCAAAGAAAACAAACTCCATGAAACTACAATGAATAATAGTGTGTATGAGAAATAAATGACTACACGAAACACGATATGCATTAATGAAAAGAACTTTGAGCCATGTCACCAACAGTCTTCAGCCAGTGGATCCAACCACCGTAAACGCTTTCCTCACCAAGTCTTATTTCAGCTGATATTACCACCAATCAATAAAGAAGGTGAGTCAGTATGCATGACATACCTTAGCCATCTTAATCAATGAAGCTTTACAATCTCATCGACAGACTCCCCCCTGCTTACCTAACACTATGCGTAATCTAATTATTACTGACAACACTATACCAGTTAACGCCTAAAATTGAACGCAGACTCAACAAATCCTTACACATGTATTTTCAAAGGTTGTGTTACATATTTCTAAAGAAACTGCTGTACAGCACACCCTATCTTTCATCGATAGCCAGATATCACATCTATGCCAGAGAAGTAGTGAGTGGGAAAATGCTACACGAGCCTTTTGTATCTTTTCTGAGATATCATCAGCAATCAATCCATTAGGACTGATGCAACTTCCCAAATAAGTGAGGTGATCAATAGATCTAGTTCATTTCACTTTCTTAAACTAGGAGTCGTAGCAGACCAGTCTTGTTGCATCATCTTACATTTAACCGGGGTGAATAGCATGCCAAACATACTAGGATTTCTCCCCAAGGTGTCCAGAAGACTGCATTTTGTTAGCGTCTTCACCTAGAAGGACAATATCACCTGCATGATCAAAATCGACGAGGCTCTTCCCTGGTAACCAGTCAATTTCTGAGTGACTAAGGTCGATAAGGATCACATCCACTGGCACATAAATGATGAAATTAAATAAAGGTGAAGACAGTGAACATCCCTGAAGGGCACCATTTGCTGTCAACACCTCAAATGACAATTCTCCATAAGCTCTTACATGGCTGTATGAGTTCGAGTAGAGTGCCTTGACCAGTATAACATACTTTTCGGAACTCTCTTCATATCTACAGCACCTTCCAGTCAACACAGTTAAGAAATATGTTTAAGTGTTGGATACTGCCGATTATGCCTACGTTCTAGAAGCTATTGAAAAGGGGGAATATATATGCTAAATACACCCTTGTCTTAGCTTTTCTGGTTTTGCCAGGGTGGTTTGACTGAGCTCCACTTAGTTTTCGCATAACTATGGGGCCTGGAACCTTAAACACTATGTTGATTAGGAGGATCCCCTTGTGCGTTGGTGGCACAGTGGTTAGGACTCTCGCCGACCATGCAAATGGTCCGGGGTTCCATCCCCTGCCGACGCACACCTGATATCTATGGTCGGCCTACAAAATTTGGACTACCGATATCCATACTGAAAATTCCATACTTGTACTGAAAATACGGTGTGGCATCAAGCTGTAATCAAAAAAATAAATAAAAAAATATCCAGAGAAGATTTGTTTTCTTTCCTACAAACATGGACGACATGATTAAAGGTGTTCAGAAGGAGTAACGACCTTCCACCAACGAATTCAAGTCCGCTATCACCAGATGAGACAATATCTATTCCTTACGTTTGAAATTAATGCTGGACAGGAAGGGAGATTGTTATATGAACACAAATGTTCGTTCGAATGGACAAGTGGTATACAGGGTGATATGATATCAGAGAAGGCATGATAATTTGGATTTCACTTGAATAGTCAATGAAGAAGAATAGACATGAGAGGAGGGTAATAAACTTTGACGACAGTCTAAAAAGCGACAGGCAATGAAGAACAAAACATAATTTATAGCACAATGGCTGAAATTATTAATTAGAACTAGAGAAATCAATACAAGGTTTAGCATTTCATCAATATTCATTGTATTTTGTCCCAATAAACATTAGATCTGACTTCACCAGTCTTGTTTTCTTTATTAACAATTTTACTCAAGTATAGCAAGCAGTCTTATATGTTGTATTAAAACAATATAAGCTTGGACAGTAATTTATACAGTAAATCCTAAATTAGTTGGAGGGTTTCATCATGAGCTGACATCAGTTAGAGAACCATTGGAAAACCAGCTGGGAGTACTGGACAGCTGTTTCGTCCTAGTTTGGGACTCTTCATCAGTACGCACCCACCTTTATATGAAATCATTGGTATTAGATGGTTGGAGGCAATCGGCAGGAAGCCTTGAACCTAGGCTTCGTGCTAGTTGGCACTCATCATCAAGACGTATCTGCAATCTTGGAGGAACTTATGTTCCCTTCTGAGATTCGAACCCACATCACCCAGTGTTGCAGTCAGAGACGTTACCAACGAGCTATTCAGGCTCAGTGCGTAATGATGGAGAGTCCCAAACTAGGACGAAACAGCTGTCCAGTACTCCCAGGTTTTCCAATGTTTCTCTAACTGATGTCAACTCATGATGAAATCCTCCAACCAATCAAACAAAATTCCCTACAAAACCAATACTTGAAAATTCTAAGTTAATTTAGTTTTAATAAAAAAAGTATCATTTGTGCATAACATTTCATAAAAGAGACATACTTACCTCCAGAAATGTAAAACTTTATCAGTAGTCAGTAGAAGAAATGGAACACCCAAGTAATTTAAGCACAGCATTGCACTCAGATTAGTAAGGACATCATAGAAGCAGTGCAATCCAGATGAATGAAGAAAATAAGGTCTGAGATGTTTACGACCAACTCTATAATTAACAGATAGAAAGGGGGAGGGGGGGAAATTAGTAAATTAAGTTTTTTTTAAAACGGTATATTTTAAAAAATAATAATAATAGCTTTATTCTGAACAATGTCGATATAATGTACAGAATTTTCAGAGGAGTTTATTGCATGATATTTTCTCTTCGTCCAGGATCTTCAAGAATAAAAGATTAATTGACAGTAGATCCTGTGACACAGTTTTATCTCACCTGAAGCGCAAACCAATCCCGAGAAATACACGACATTTTGTTGAATGGCAATTATAAAAAGTTCAGGAGTACATTTTGTGAACCAACGACACCACTCAGCAACGGTAATCTTATGTACTGGGATAAGCAGCTGTCATCCACGATTATGCTTTTCCTCATGTTTAGTAGAAACTTGTGAATCAGAAGTTTGTAAATGTTTTAAATACTCGCCATAGTGAACAATACTATTAGAAGTCATACTCTAATAGATTTAAACAAACTGAATAAGAGAAATTATATGCAATATATTGATGGAGGTTACCGGTACCACAAGTTTTAAGCTATACCTATTGAAAAGTAAAAAATTTACAGAAAATTCTGAATGTAGGCTTTCTGTACGTACATTTTGGCATTAATCCAAAAAAACAGAAACAGCTCATATTCCTATATACACAATTTGAATTTGAATCATTCAGTAAATTAATGATAAAGCTATTTGAATCCCCAGGGATAAGTTTTGATGTAAGCCAAAAAATAATCAACAGCCTCAGAAACACTACGTGTGACTTCACTTTTAAAACAAAAACCACTTTTTAGGCTCACTAATTACACAGAACTAATAGTTACTCCACTCCATGTACATTAGGAAGATACATAACTAAGACAATTTGGACAGGTGGGAAGTGGCACCTACTTACAGAGGTGTATCACCGTTGAAAAATGATACAGATAACAACTTGAGTGAAAGCATGCTGATTTAAGATCTGAGAGAACAAGGGATGAAACAATGTCCAATAAACTTGATAAATAATGCTTGAATATAAGTAAGTGCTTGTGATTATAGCCATTACCAATTAATACATGTTAGTGGCACAGCGGTAGAGTGCTCGCCGACCACGCATGTGGTTTGGGGTTCGATCCCCTGCAGACGCACTCCTTTACCTCTCTAAGCCAGTAGTGAGACTGGTAAGGAGGGAAGGTTGGGCATGAGGCTAGCAACCCCATTCCGTAAAAATAAACACCACTGCTACAGAAACTTCAAGTCTCTAGTTTGAAGCCTTATGTTCCATTGGGAACGTAAAGGAATAAAAAAACATATACCATCTTTTGATAACTAATTGTTAATCTTAACTATGTGCATTGAAAGAGACCGGAGTGACTCATTGCCTATAGCGCTTCTCTTTCAGTCAGTAGATTACTAGTATGAATCCCTGTCTAACTACTACTTCAGCTTGAGTGATCGCGTAGCAACATCAATCATCATACAGTAAGTGCTGTTCACAACTTATAACATACAGGTGTTACGGAGGATAGAATTCTTTCGAATATAGAAAGGCATATGAAAATTATTTCTAACAATAATATTTACTGTTAATTTTGGTAAGTACCTCCTGAGCAATCTAATTACAATATTTAAACTCCTTTAGATGTTTTGACTAACTTTGTAATTATTATTATTATACCTTTTTCTCCTTGACTGTTTATCATTATCCTGATGTTTGCATATCATCTGTCTTTGTTCCTGCGCTTATTCTCTAATTTTAATGCTTCTTTTTGGGGTTGTGGGTGATGGTATTGATAATGCCTTATTTTACGGCTACGATTTTGTTTGAGTGATTCAAGGTCATTCTGACCTTGGACTATTTGTGGGAATTGTTTTGTGTGTGATTCTTGCTGACAGAGTTTTGATCCCACCCTGTTGGAAATATTCTTCCTGATTCTCAGGCACTTCTCAAGGTTAATTCTGCTGCATAGTACTTCAGAATCTACTAGATAAGTATAGCTGCTTCACGGCACTGTTGAGGTAATTCTGCGTTTTAATATATTATGATTATTGATTAGTACCGCAGATTTTATTGCCACCAATTGTCTTTTTGCTGTCGTTGAGGCATTTTATGCCTGTGAGTAACTCAAGGAAGTTTTGGTTAACTGCACAGTAGAACGCAAAGATCGGTTTCCTGAGTTCAAACCACAACATGTAGGTTTCAGTCTTTAGAGAACATGCAAACACTTGCTGTGCTACTCATTAACATGAAATTATCTTGAGCATACTTGAAACGAATTCATTTTTACCTTCTCAATCAATTAATTCAAAACTTTTCTCATAGGCTATTTATATTCCACTACTTTCTTTTTTAAATTCAGGAACTTCATTACTACTTATTTCGCTCAATTAGATTGTAGTAATTCGATTTAAACTAAAAAGCATAAATTATCATTCATTCAATCATTTGTAGGATAGAATCATATTGCTTATCTACGTGTTTTTTTCTCTCATTTCCCGTTGATTGATACGAATAGCAACCAATACCCGGATAATATGATATTCACATTCAAATATCGTTGAAACATCCGTACTGGGAACTCAATATGTTAAGAGGGATCGAGCGTCTATCAGGGGAAATTAGTCAGAGGAAAATGCAATACAATCCAAACAAATAACAGTTGGTACGCGTTGGACAACAGGTAGGTAGTTTTACGGCTGTAATGGATGGCGATTTGGTATTTGAAACAATGGGTACTGGATTCGAGTCTCAGTTGTGACATCACCACTGACTGCAAATACAGTGATATCCAGCTGACGAGTTTTAAGATAAGATGAAACGCTCGCCCTAGATTTCACTTTCAGGCTACTATCATTCAAATAATAAACTGGCAAAGTTAAACTTTAAGCATTACTAACTACCAATCAGCGAATGACCTTGAACGCACCAATCATATGAAAGAGGCTATTTTCGGTAAGGAATACATATATTTATGAAAAAATGCGTAAAAACTGTGGAAAAGTGTTACAGAGGATCCCTTTTTTTCCCTTCACGTTCCCCAGTGGAACATAGGGCTTAGCGAGGTAAAGGAGTGCGTCGGCCGGGGATCGAACACCGGACCATGTGCATGGTCGGCGAGCGTCCTAACCGATATGCCACCGACGCACTACCTTTCTCTTACATGTGATAAAAACAGCTCCCAGTTTAGTATAGGAGTATCAGTAGAAAAGATACACCACATCCTATACATATATTCATCTAAATGACTATAAATGACATCGTTTTGCGATCCATTAATGACTCTAATCCAGTTTTCTAACCTTCCCCAAAAGCCTCAAACAGAATTGGTGTGGGTCTCTGTAAAGGGATCCACAAAATCATTTCAATGGTTGACTCTGTGGTAGATATATCCAAGGGATGTCAATTAGTTATAACCTTTCCATTCATCTATGTCTACTATAGATCCTTTTTTCATTAGTTGAGTGATAATATGCACCAAAGTATTTGACTTTCTGTCTGATATTTTCTCGACGAATCCTTTCCATAGAAGGTTATCTTATAAACCAATCACCCAAACATTATTCGCTCGTTCTCTTTAATAAGACATTTTCATCTACAGGTACTATGACACACCTTCTCCTCCCAATAAGGAAGTAAGTCTCTCTATTTTCCGGGATGCGATATCCCTGTAGTGCTGGTATCATTGAACTGTTGATACAAGACTATTTTCTGTTTCAGCAGCTGCACCCTCTAACAGGCTGTTTTAAAGCCCAGTAATTACAAATATACAAAACCTGGGTTAAGGACAGATGGGACCTAGCAAAAACTGTTCCTACAAAATATTAGAATCATCAGCTTACCTTCCCTGACACTAATTCCTCTCAAACAAATTGCACAACGATGAACATGTCTATCAAGTGATCTGCTGAAGCTTTTTATAGTCATCAACATCTCCCCACATGAACAAATCCTTTCTTTCCCAATCAACCATTCAAAGTCATTGGTGCAGATGCACTCTCCATCGGTAATTAGTGGTGCCCTGGATTTTAACTTGGCCAATAAACTATTATACTTAAAACTATTCAAAAGGTCTAGTGCTTAAAAAAACACCTACACAGAGAAAAAAATTTCAACTTAGAATAAATGTAAATATTTCACTTAATTTCTTTTGTTTCTCATTTCTTGTAAAAATAAATAATGTGTGAATTGAAAATTAAACAAGCAGAAAATACTATTTGTATTTCTCAACTGTGACTAGAATAGGTAAACGTTTTCTCTCTCTCTATTTGTGTATCTTATATCAGCATTACTGTGAATATTTACAAATTGATTAATAAATTTAAGATCTCATTAGATTTTGGTCTTTCGAAATCATTATTATTAAGCATAGGTAGGAATATCACGTGTTATTCGGTATTAATATAGCATTCTCTTTATACTATTATTAATAATGACAATAATAATAGGAATACTAGTAGTAATGGTGTATTTCTTAAAAGTGTGGTTATTATAACAGTAGTAGTACTTTAGTGTTCTTCAATCTTTACTTTTACGTAATTGTCAGTAAATTTAGCAATGCAATAAATTATCATAGTAATGAAATATTAAACCTTAAAAAATGTCTAACCATGTATCTTTTATTTAGTTTGTAGTTAATGAGTAGTGCTCTTATATCAAAAAGCTACATTTTAAGAGGTTGAATTAAAGCCATTATATGTGTAACTGACTATTTTTCATGACACGGTTTTTAACTGGAGATGGATTGTACACATAGGCTAAGAAAACCTTCAAGAGGCATCATATACCAGGCCCCAAAAACTGGAACCCAAACGGAAAGTGACGGGTCGGTCGGCCAAATCTAAATACGGAGATCTTGTGAAAAAGAAATGAGAGCTTAGGATAAGCCGAGTGGAATATAGAGGTGTAACACTGAGGACTCCTCTATATGCCACTCAGAGAGCGAAGAATGGATAATAAGTATATTGACGAATTTAGTAGTATATTACATTTGTGAATATTTTGTTCAGGTAAATTTGGCAACCAAGTTCAAATTCTAGATTGTTCGAAGTCCAAATACTCTGCAGCCCACTTCAGCCTGGATCACTAGATAGTAATATCAATCTTCAGAGAATAAGTGTGGCTTATAACCTGGTATATTTCAGAAAAATGAATCATTATTTCATGTATATCAACCTGTGTACTGCTCAGCAGTTCGCTCCATCCTTCTCTATGGCTCTGCAACATGGCCAATACGAGTTGCAGACATGAAAAGATTGACTGTTTTTGATCATAGATGTCTACGATCTCTTTCTCACGTTAGGTGCTATAATAAGGTAAGTAATGTTGACGTTGGGCGTAGAGTGTTGGGCAAAGAGGGAAAATCAATCGACGAGGCTATGAAGTTACCTAGATTGAGATGGCTAGGTCACGTGCTGCGCATGCCTAACCATCGCCTCCCCCAACGGGCATTACTAGCTGATATAGGTGCAGGTTGGAAAAGAGTAAGTGGTGGTCAAACAAAATTATCGCGTCAATCTATGAAATCCTTGACAGTTAAACGAAGTCAGGTAGGGAGATGCAGACTTCCGGGTTGGGGCCCGCCCTCGGGACTCTCAGAATCAATGGCTGAAGACAATAGGTGACATGGCTCAAAATCGTTGTCAATGGCTTACGCAGATGTATTCAGTCTCTGTAATCTTTCATATTCCTTTCTACCATTACTCATTCTGTTTCACTCTTATACTTGTCAAAACTCTATTGATTCTCTTCACTAATCTTCTTGTCTACCTTTGTGTGCTATTTGGAACGTGGCAACTGGAACTGCTGCACTTCGGTGCCAAGTTCTATGTTGAATCCAGACAGGGACAGACAGACTTGTTCGCACTAGTCTGAAGAACAGCTTGATTATTCATACAACTATCATAGTTATAAATAAACTATGAATTTTATTTTTTCAATAGAATGCGGCTAATTTAATTGACAGTAGCTAGCAGTGGAATCCAGAGTGTGCGTTTTGTACCAATCCAAGACTTGTCATCCGAATGTATTTGAATCCACCCCAGCAGCCAGTGATGACGTCACCACTGTAGTTCGAATTTAACACCCACAGAATTTCAAACACCAAAGCATTATCATCAACTGGGGCACTAGGGCTACCTATTTTCCAACGGATATCACAACTTATTATTTATTTGAGTTGTTTTTCCCGTTGACTGATTTTGCATTGAACCGAAATGCTCAATTTTTGCTGACATATTGGTTCCTAGAGTAAGGGACTTTTCAACGATATCTAAAGGTCAATATTATGTTATTTGGTTGTTGTTGGTTGCTAGCAAAACAAATACTTGAACCAGTAATACGAATCCATCTTACAAATGATTCAATGACTGATAATTTATGCTTTTCAGTCCAACTACAATTAACACACGAGAAAAATATTAATAATAATGATGACAATAATTATGATAATAATAAATTAGTATTTCGAATTAAGTCTAATGAAATGAGAAAATTAGTACGTAAGGTTCTTGAATAGGAAAAAAAAGGAATTCGTTTGAAGTACAGTGAACATAATTAATGTTACTAGTGTAGCACAGAAGAGAAAACAATGAGCAATTAAATTTATCATGTTCATAAAATTGACGGTAAATATTATTATTCAAGTGTTGGTTTGTAGGGATTTGATTGGTTACAGGATATCATCATGAGCTGACATTGGTTAGAGAACCATTGGAAACCTGGGAGTACTGAACAGCTGTTTCATCCTAGTTTAGGACTCTTCATCACTACGCACCCACCTTTATAAGAAATCACCCACCGGGATTCGAACCCAGGATCTTCTGGTTACAAGGCGAGCTCGTATACCATTAAGCCACTAGGATCCGATCCAATGGCCCATGAATTCTAACTTCTGCCAATTCACGACATGGCGCGACCACTAGCCAATATCTTCGGCGAGTATTTGTCCTCACACCCGACCTGCTGCACCCTACTGGTCACGACTTCTCACTAGAACCCCAGGTAACTACCTACCTGAATAGGGCAAGTCGCTAGTAAGCATCTCATCGATATTCAAGTGTTGGTTTGTAAGGATCTGATTGGTTACAGGATTTCATCATGAGCTGACATTGGTTAGAGAACCATTGGAAAACCTGAGAGTACTGGACTGTTATTCTTGCTAACAGAGGTTTTGATCACACCTTTTTGGAAGTATTCTACTTGATTCTAAGTGCTCGTTTTGTATGTAAACTGGACTGTACATTATTATGTTTAGAAATAATATTCCTATACATTTCTCTACTAGAAAGAATTTGATTACGTGGAACAGATTTTTAAGTAACAGGCAATTGCGAACTACATTTTATTACATAATGACTGATAGTACTTTGCGACCACTGAAGGAGAAGTAGTAGTTAGATGAGAAATCTACTGACTGACTGAAGGGCAAATGCTATTATAGGTGATGAGTCAGGCATTTCTAATTGAATGCATGAAATGAAGGCTAATAATTAGTTATCAGGACTTGTTACAGGATTTCATCAATAGCTGACATCGATTAGAGAACCATTGGAAAACCTGACAGTACTGGACAGCCGTTTCGTCCTAGTTCGAGACTCTTCATCAGTTCGCACCCAGGACTACAAGGTTCCAGATTTTCAAGTGGTTCTGTAACCGATGTCAGCTCAAGATGAAGTCCTGTAACAAATCAATTAAATCCCTACAAGTCAATACTTTAATAGTTATCAGGATGTACACGTATCAACTGATAATGGTTGTACCTGGAGACAATTATATTCAAGCAATATTTATAAATCTTATATACATATATACTTCACTTTCTGGTGTCCAAACTTTTCTAATCAATTTCGAAAGCTCCAGAAGTTCCAAACGGTTTACATTCTTACTGTGACCTAAGAATCCTATCCATTATTTAGCCTGAGATTCTTCAGCAATTAGCGCTGAAGACCCTCATAAAAGGTAGACTCTAGAACATCATATTATCAAAAGAGTATGTTGCTAGTTAAATCACTGGGAATATCCGTTGTCAAATGATTTTTAATGAGACCTAAATTTTCATCTAATTCCACCGTTAACTGATTTCACTGGTGAGTGTCTATCTTTACAAACATATGATGGATTCTATAAGAAAAGAAGCCTTGTTACAACTTTGGGAAATTTATTCTATGGTGGAGAGTTAGGCTGGGGATCATCAGCAGTTATCATTGGTATCTATTCCCTGGATAGTTACTAGCTCATTTCGTAGGATTGTATGTGTGACAGGAAAACTTTTGAAAATCCCTCCTGGACAATCTAATCATCACATATTTATACTTATTTGGACGTTGCAACTTTGTATTTATTATCCTTTTTTTCTCTCCTAGGCTGTATATCATCGTTTTGATATTTGCATATCACGTGTAAATTTGATCCTAATTATTTCTCTTTATTTATTAGCTGACGAGTCCCAAATAGGACGAAATGCGCATCCTGGATTCCACTGCTAGTCACCATCCACCAATTAAATACTAATTAAATGCCCAGACATCGTCGAAGCATTTGCTCAAGAAGCCGACATGTCAACCTGAGACCGAGCACTCCGGTCCAATCAATCGACGCGAAAATCTAAAATTTAATTAAATCAATATAACCCGTTGCACAAGAGGTGGCTCTCTTGGCCCAAGTGGTCTAGTGGATAACGCTTTGGCGTTTGAAACTATGGGCACTGGGTTCGAGCCTCGTTGGGAACATCATCACTCACTGAGAAATGCAGGCACACCCAGATGACGAGTCCCAAATAGGACGAAATGCGCATCCTGGATTCCACTGCAAGTCACCATCCGCCAATTAAATATTTCTCTTTATGTATGTTTAATCTCTAATTTTAGTGCTTCTCTTTGTGGTTGTGTGTACATTGATAATGTGTTGAACGATGTGATTTTGTTTGAGTGTATGAACTTCATTTGCGAACTTAGGCTATCCGCGAGAAGCGTTTATGTGTTATTCTTGCTGACAGAGGTTTTCATGCCGCCTTTTTGGAAGTATTCTACTTGATTCTAAGTGCTCGTTTTGTACGTGAACTGGACTGCATAGCTGACTAACAGCACTGTTGAGGTAATTTTGAGTTTTTGATACTATTATTATTGTTTAACAGAACCACAAAATTATTCCAGAATAATCGTCTTTTTCATGTCTTTGGAGTATTTTGTGACTGCGCATGTCTCAAGGAGGTTTTACCGGCTATAAAGTAGAAGGCAGAGATTGGTTCTCTGTGTTCAGACCATAACAAGTCAGTGCCTGTTGCACCAGTATGCATGTATACACTGGCTGAAGCTCTAAACTAAAAAGCAAACACGTATTTTTTGGCGCTTATTACTTCGATCATCCTAACCATTCGATAAAATGGAGTAAAATTAAACCCATGAACTAAATCAGCTACTAAAAACGATGATCGGATCATTGAACTCACCTTCCAGCTACTGTAATTAACGCTGCCGACACAAAAGCCAAGTAATAACCTGGATAGAATCCGTGCCACATGGCTGATACAACAAAAACTACCCAAACAGCATAACGTTTCGGTACACGATCGTAAATGCATTCACGTAACCAACGTGTTGTAGCTGTATTCCATGAATCTAAAATTATTTTTGTACTAGTACCAAGCTTTTTAGAAGAGAAAAGAAAATGAAGAAATAGATAATAGTCATCATTATTAGTTTGTGGTGATTTTCGGCATACACATAAACAATACATCGACAGATATGGAATAAATAATCAAAAGCAAAAAATATGTAAGACAATATTTCGTAGGCAAATGTGAGGAAGATATATGGGAATGGTGTAGAACTGCTCTACTCCGAGAAAAACTGCACTGCTTACAAAAAAAACAACAACATAAGATAAAGGTCACTCAAATCTTGATCAGCACATCTATAAGTATGGTATATGTGCTTTGTACTATTAAAGTACAGTATATGTTACTGAACAACCATGTACATGTTCATACATTTAGCAATGAACAAGTTCTGATAGTAATACACAACCGTCGGAAACGTGGTTTAATCTCTTAACTTACAGTTTAGACATCACTACCAATCGGTTGAATCAATAGAGCCCCACAAACTGGAAATCAGTAGGATGAAACAACAGCTACCCAGTAATACTTTCTGGTTATCAATGATTCTCTAACTGAGGTCAGTTAGTGATCTTACTTTGTATATTGCCACGTTCATTATTGGTTGTAAATTTATATTTGATTGCATACACTTATTATATTATCATTATTGTTTCCTTTAGTTCCTAGAGAAACACAGGGTTTCAGCCACACTTCTCTATTGCGTTCGGTTCTCCGCCAACGTTTTAACCTGGCTCCACGTCTGCCCACATAATTCGCATCACCTCCTCCATGTCATCCTCACACTGACGACCAACTCATCGCTTCCCGTTCGGGTCCCACTCCAGCAATGGCCTGGAGTGTGATGTTACTTGATGGTTTTCTCAGAGTATGGCCAGTCCACCTCCATTTCTTCCTGCATATTTGTTGCACAATTGCTTCATACTGGGTTGGTTCGCTCCCAGAGATCCCTCACTATTGCTGATCTTTTCTGGCCGGCCATCTGCTCTAGAGTGTTTAGCGAAGACAGCTGTTGATGAAGGTCTGTAGTCTGTTCGAAGTGTCCTTCGTCACTCGGCGCCAAGTCTCTGATCTGTATAGTAGCACTGACTGACTTCACATTGGAGTTGAAAATCCGGATCCAATTTCTCATGCTGAGTGCTGTTGATCTCCACACAGACTTGAGAGTAATGAAAGCTTGCCTTGCTTTCCCGATCCTCTCTTTGATATCCTCATTAGTTCCGCCTGTAGTTAGAACGATGCTTCCCAGGTAGGTAAAAGGTTATTTCTTTCAAATTTCTCCAATTTATGCTGATTGTTGTCTGTTGTTGTTGCTATTGCTGTCGCTGTTGGCCAGGAATCTTCATCACCTCTGTTTTCTCTATGTTCACCTGAAGTCCTATCTTCTCTGAATGCTTCTTCTGCCAACTTGTTGCTTTTCGCTTGCATATCTTCCAGTTTGTGGGAAATCAGACATATATCATCGGTGAAATTCAGATCCTCCAAGCTTTTTGTGTGGGTCCATTTTATGCCTGTTTCCTCGTTGCTCACTGTCTGTCGCACTATCCAGTCTACTGAAATCAGGAATGCATACACTTAGTGTGACATTTTTTTTCTAGAATGAATATAATTTATATCTCAGTATAGTATAATATAACGATATGTTTTTTTCTCTCTGAAAATAAATCTATTTTTATAGAAATGATGAATAAAATCAGTGACAAATAGGTGTGCACAGATAGAGATATTCAGATAAGCAAAATACAATTACATTTATTAATAATTGTTTCTAAATAGTGTGAATCAACTTTTTTTGTTGTTGTGCAATTAATAGGAACAATTCTAATGTAATGTTTTGTTTAAACAAGCATTTACTCATCTCTTGCCTTTCCCTTGTAACACTAAGCACGATATCAATCAATGATGATTATCAGTTAAGGCGTATTATTTACCATACACATACACACACACATAAAAGAAGAACATTTAATTCATTCGTATTCAATAGCTTATTGATTTCTTAATAACAAATAATAGGGAGAGTAGAATACTAGTTATCTGTAACTAATTCCCCATTTAGTAAGCAGTGAACCAAACATCTATAGTATGTGAAGACTGATGATACTCAAACAGTTACTCCTTGTCAAGGTACTTAGAGTATTGAGGAGCAACTGAAGTCCTAGTTTGTAAAGCCAACGAAAAACATGCTACAAAAAATATCGTCTGTCTGTCTGTCTGGATTCAACATAGAACTTGGAACCGAAGTGCAGCAGTTCGAGTTGCCACGTTCCAAATACCACACAAAGGTAGACAAGAAGATGAGTGAAGAGAATCAATAGAGTTTTGACAAGTATAAGAGTGAAACAGAATGAGTAATGGTAGAAAGGAATATGAAAGATTACAGAGACTGAATACATCTGCGTAAGCCATTGACAACGATTTTGAGCCATGTCACCTATTGTCTTCAGCCATTGATTCTGAGAGTCCCGAGGGCGGGCCCCAACCCGGAAGTCTGCATCTCCCTATCTGACTTCGTTTAACTGTCAAGGATTTCATGGATTGATGAGGCCATGTTTTTGTTTGGCCACCACTTACTCTTTTCCAACCTGCACCTATATCAGCTAGTAATGCCCATCGGGAGGGGGAGGCGATGGTTAGGCATGCGCATCACGTAACTTAGCCATCTCAATCTATGTAACTTTATAGCCTCTTCGATTGATTTTCCCTCTTTGCCCAACACTCTACGCCTAACGTCAACATTATTTACCTTATTATACCACCTAACGTGAGAAAGAGATCGTAGACATCTATGATCAAAAATAGTCAACCTTTTCATATCTTCAACTCGTATTGGCCATGTTTCAGAACCATAGAGGATGGAGCGAACTGCTGAGCAGTACACACGTCCCTTGGTTGATAGCCGGATGTCACGCCTACGCCAGAGATGATGTAAGTTAGCGAAAGGAGCTCGAGGTTTTTGGATCCGTGCTGAGATTTCGTCGTCAATCAGGCCATTGGTGCTGATACAACTTCCCAAGTAGATGAAGTGGTCAACATGTTCTATAACTTTACTCCCTATAACTAAGCTAGGAGTTGACGTAGTCCAGTCCTGTAGCAGCATGTTACATTTTACAGGGGCGAATCGCATGCTAAACATACGAAGATTGCTGCTCAAGATGTTCAGAAGAATCTGCATTTTGTCAGCATCCTCCTCTAACAGGACAATGTCATCTGCATATTCTAAATCCATAAGACTATTCCCTGGTAACAAGTCGATTCCTAAGTCGTTAAGTTCAGTTAAGGATACAAAAAATATCGAAAAAAAGTGATAAAGTGTTGAGTAGAAGTAAAGAGGTGTCTATGATGAGTTTAGAGTATGTGTTTGTAAGATTCGCAATGAAACCTGAAGGCAATGAACTACTTGATTCACACACAGAATGTAGTCATAGGGGAGTACTGCTATAGAATCCCTGGGGCTAGGATGAAACAGCTTTCTAGTACACCCTGATATCTCCAATATTCTCTAACTGATATCAGTTCATAAAGAAATACACTACTCAAATCAATGAAATCTCTACAAACCAACATTTGAAACTCGCTTTAGGGATGGATCTCATTAGACTGATGGGGTTTTTGGTGTAGCATTCATAAATATAGAGGGTATGAAACTGTTCACCTAAGCTCACACCACCGTTGAACAGATTATCCCATAGAAAGTCTTCAGCATCATCTATGCGTACAGAAAGAAAGCGTACAATCACAAGTAACTGCTTTACTGCATATTTCGCTTTTCCCTTCTTATTACAACTCATTGAATCATTTATCTGATATTAATTAAATAAAATAACAATGATTTGATTTACAATTATTGGGCGTTGTTTAATTATTCGATTTTGTGTTCATTAGATTATAGAGTGTCACTTTAATATAATACCTAAGGAATATTTTATTTTTATTCTTGTATTTCACTATTGTAACACTTTAGAAAGCCCGTAAAAACCGTGTCTCACTGGGCTGAGCACTGGATTTCCGCCTTCATCTATCGAAGTTAAAGCAACAAGGTACTACCATTCCACAAACCAATCAAACAGTAGGGGAAGGGATCATTGGTGGAAATGCAAGTGATTGTTGAATAACAATTCTCTACTTTTTTCTTCTTCAAATTATATACAGTTCACAGATGATAAGATGACAGGCTCCTCTTTGTCAAATATAATGAAATAAATACTGCAAAATTATACATTCTTGACTTCTACTGAAATTGATCAATAAAAGCAAATTTTACAACTTTGTTTCATTCATACAGAAAACAGATACAGAAAAGGAAAATTATTTTTAAGATAGACAAATCAACAGAAAAAAAAGAATTAATTCGATATAATAATCCTATAGAAGTGGGATTAGATATTAAAGAGGTAGGATAACTAACATAAGAGAGGATAACTGACCTCTAAATAGAGTAGTTTGGATGGAATACTGGTAGAACAACAAATAAAATGATAAAACAAATTTAAAATACTTAGTTCCCTTTATGAATTTAGATAAAGCAATAAGAAGACGTAATTTGTCTAAATCGTGTAATGTATTTGCGCAACACATTTCGAACAATCTGATCACACACGGACTTGTCAAAGGAATATATATGAAATTAATAAAGAGGTAAGAGGTGGGAAAATAGACACTTAGGTCAAGTTAAAAGGACATATTCAAGGTCAAAATAACAATGAAGACCACTAAACCAAATAGCAGAGGTAATAGTACATCTGCTATGGTATCAAAACAAAATTTACCAATAAAGCTTAATGTGATGACGAATTGCTTTTGAACGCATAAAGGTGGTTTAAACTTTCTAATTGCCAGCTAGGGCTTCCACAAACTTTAGGATACGCCCCAAACACGTTTTATAGATAGGTTTAAAAGATCTGTTAACGTCAATTTTATGTCCTGTCTCTATAATATGTTTCGCAATAGAAGAGCTAGGTCTCCTGTTCTCACCGTTAATAGGTTCTGAAGATTCCATTTGTTTCTGGAGCCATTTAGGAATATGCTCTGAAGCCCTTACTTGCAGAGATCGATGAGTCCTCCCTATGTATGTGTGTCCACACGTACATTCAAATTGGTAAATACAGTGGGATGTGACGTCATTTTTCGCATGTTCGAAGGGTTTAGATAGATATATTGGCTTTACATTCTCTATTATTATGATATTGGCTGCATAAAAAGTCTTTTTGACAGTAGTGTTCATGGATAAAACAAATGATGTCCGTCGGTGGCACAGTGGTTTGGACTCTCACCGACCATTCACATGGTCTGGGGTTCGATCCCCTCCCGACGCACACCTGAGATCTATGGTCGGCCTGCAAAATTTGGGCTACCGATATCACACGCTGAAAATTCCATACCTGTACCAAAAAATACGGTGTGGAATCAAGCAATAATAAAAAAATAAATTTAAAAAAATAAAGATAAATACTTATTTCTTTTTCCAAGTAGAAAATACCAAATTACTTACTTCAATAGGTAAAAAGTAGATATTAGTAGCAAAACGATATTCAGGTTCACCTTTACTATCGAATCCAGAGAATCCAAAACCAGCGATTAAATTTGACAAACAACCTAAAACACGATACAAAAAAACAAACCATTTATAAAATATAAGCTATAGGTTAAGATGAATTCTTTTCTGTGACTATTCATCTTAAGAAAAAAGACGTTAAAAACAGAGGAAATTTTCTTTTCGACAATTCATTTTCATAATTATATCTAAAAAAAGAATTCATAAGATCAATCAGATACTGGTAAAATTTGTCCTCGAAAACGTATTACACAATGTGTAAGGTGTAATCTAGAAAGGGTGATTGATTGGAAACTAGAAAAGGGGGTAGAAGTTGGTATGACTTAACAAGTATGAGAAAATGACTAATCAATATGGTTGTCTAGAATGGACAAGTACTGGTGGAAAGACGATAAAGTGTTTTTATAAAATCTATAGCCAATGATTCATCATATGTATAGATGACGTATTCGAAGTCCTTTCGTACGATATTCAGGGACTCTGTGTAGAACTGTTAAGCATCCATGCGGGATGCTCGATATCCAGAGTTGACAAGGTGCTCGAGAATAGAGCTGCTACTATTCTTCTTTTATCCTATGGCTAACCAAGCGGGACAATATTCTAGAATACGTTTGTAGACTTGACGTTGCTTTGCTCCACACGAGCAAGCAAAATGATAAATACACATTGAGGTGGCCAAAAGTGGTATCTTATCTTTAACGTTAGACTGAATTAACTGTCTGCTAGAGAATGGGATGCGTCAGTTGGCTGCCTAAAATGTCTTCTTCAGACAATTAGAAAGGAGGTTTCTAAGAATTTCTGCTTCTATGTCACCTTTGAATTCCAGGTTCATGAACAGATTTTTCTTAGGAACAGTTGTGATTTATGGCGATGGGGGCTTTTCTCTCATGTTTTTGACTATGAATCTTGGTGGGTACCTGTTCTCTATTAGGATTTCATGTAATAAATTTAATTCTTTCTCTATCGTGTCTTCTGAACAGATTTTTCGAATGCTTGAACATAATGCATGTACTAGGTCTTGCTTTCGGGCCAGCGGGACGAAGCTCAGGAAGTTGATAAACTGTTCCGTCCATGTTGGCTTCCGATATATTGATCTTTGGATCGTGTAATCTTGTCTTCTGGTAAGTAGTACATCCAGGAATGGAAGTGCCATGTTTGATTCACGTTCTAAGGTGAATTTTATTGATGGGTGTGCCGCGTTGAAGGTTTTGGGAAGATACTCCAAATCAACTTTTTCATCATAACTTATAAACGTATCATCTACGCAACTCTTATATAGGTGCAGTTGACTTATCAAAAGATCAAGGATGTTGTTTTCGAGACTTGACATGAAGCAGTCAGCTAGGAATGGACCGAGGGGAGACCGCCTAGCTACACCAGCTTTGTGTACATAGAATTTTTCATTGAATTTTGAACGTACATCTTCCTTCAGGTAGTTGATGGGAATAGGAACTACTAGGTTGTTGGTTTCGATTCAGTCACAAATGAAGCATATTGTCTCGGTCAGTGGGATGCTTGTGAATAGAGAGGTGACATCTAGTGAAAGCATTTGTCTTTCATCAAACACGTTGATATCTTTCATTGAATCGATGAAGTCAAATGTATCACTAAGGCTCTACTTTGTCATTTGTCTTCTTACCGGTTCAAGGATATCAGCTGACCACTTTGCGATCTGATGATATGGCGAATTGACAATGTCTATGAAAGGTCGAAGTGGAAAATTCTTCGTATGCACCTTAGGCAGTCTATTTTGATTTGGAACTCTTTAGCAATATCCACTCACTCCCAAACCCAGCACCATCCATTAAATGATCAATAATTTTTAACTTTTATATACTCAATAGCACAGGAGAAATGAACATCCCATTTTATCGGTATGCAACTGTTTCAATACTTTAATTATTTAGCTTAAAGTGGTACAATATCAACTAAACTTTAAAACTCATCATGACATTGACTTTCATCTCACGTGCGACTATAAGTGTAGATTAATAAAGAGTTAAAGACTAATGGAAAAAAGTTATCTATTAACTCTAACTCTTAATGTTAGCTGACATAAGACTAGGTTGGGAAAGACTTAGATATTATTATTATTGTTCCCTAGGGTTCCTAGTGGAACATAGGGCTTCAACTGCACGTCTCCACTTGCTTCTGTCTTCTGCTGTAATTTTCACTTGCATCCATGTTAATCCATACTGTTTCAACTCCTCTTCACACAATCTCCTCCATGTCACCCTTGGACGTCCCACTCGCCACTTCCCTTTCGGATTCCACTCGACCACTGGCCTGACGCGTGATGTCACCCAGCGGCCTCCTCAACGAGTGTCCAATCCATCTCCACTTTCTCCTGCATATTTGTTGGGCGATTGGTTCTTGTTTTGTTTGTTCCCATAGTTTCTTGTTGGTGATTCTTTCCGGCCATCTGATCTTCAGTGTAGAGCAAAGACGGTTGTTGATAAAGGTCTGCAACAGGCTGTTGGAAATATTCTTTGTGACCCGCCAAGTTTCTGATTCGTATAGAAGAACTGACTGACTTGACGTTTGTATTGAAAATCCGAATTTTGTTGTTGAGTGTTGCTGAGTGACGAAGATTTCCAGATTGGTTTCAGGTTGATGAATGTGTTTCTCGCCTTCCCGATTCTCGATTTGACATCCTCGTCACCGTTCCTCCTGTAGTTGAGACAATGCTCCCTAGATAAGTGAATGAAGTAACCTCTTTCAAATCCCTCCCGGTGATGGTGATTGGCGCTGGATGTTGCTGTTGTTGGTTGGTTATTTTCATAACCTCCATCTTGTCTATGTTCACCTGGAGTCCTGTCTTCTCTGGCTGCTTCTTCGACCAGTTTGTTGGTTTTCGCTTGTAAGTCTTCGATTTTGTGTGACATCAAACATAAATCATCCACGCGCGAAATCCAGGTCTTCTAGGTTCTTCACGTCGGTCCAGGATATCCCTGTCTTCTCGTTTCCTACTGTCTGACGCATAATCCAGTCCACCACAATTAGGAATATCATTGGTGATAATAAGCACCCTTGTCTGACTCATGTATTTACTCCAAACGCCTCGCTGAGTTTTCCGTTGTGGATCACTTGACATGTGCCGTTGTCGTACAGCTGTTGAATATTTGGGGTACGCCGTAGTACTCGAGTAGTTTCCAATGTACTTCGCAGTCAACGCTGTTGAAGGCCTTCTCAAAGTCTATAAAGTTGAGGTAGAGGTTTGATTGCCATTCCATGCTTTGTTCGATGATGATGCGTAGAGTTGCAATTCGGTCAGAACATGATTTACCTTTCCTGAATCCAGCTTGTTCTGGTCGGAGTTCTGTATCCAGTGCGTCCTTTATTCTCTCCAGGATGATGCGACTCAGAATTTTACTTGGCGTTGACAGGAGCATGATTCGTCGCCAGTTCTTGCAGAGTCCTAAGTCGCCCCTCTTTAGTAGTTTCACAAGGTAACCTCTGCTCCAGTCAGTAGGCACCTTTCCCTCCTTCCAGACCTTTTACAATAATGGAGTCAGCATATCTGCTGTCGTCTCTAGGTTCGCTTTCAGTGCTTCAGGGGGTATTCCATCTGCTTTTCCAGCTTTCAGAAGCTTGATTGACTTAGGTATGGTCATACCAAAATCCGGTATCAGTATGCGAATTCTTTGGCAGTCGGTTTGAGACACCTAGGAAGGTTTAGGTTACTTGATTGAGGTCTTCGAGATGCCAAGAACCAATGAATGAAGACTATTAGTGATATGGCTCAAAACTGCTATCAATGGCGTAGATACATTCCACTCTTTATGACTTCTCTCTCATATCCATTTAATCACCATGCCTTTCCATGTTACTCTTCTTTCATCCTCACATTTCTGCTGATTGTAATTCTTTTGAATCTCATTTTCTCTCTCGCTTTTTCTTTTATTTTTGTGTGTTACATAGAGCATAGCACAACTTGAACTGCTACACTTCTGTGAAAAGTTCTATGTGTTGAAACTCAATCAATGAATCAATAACTCTAGTTCTTAATGATTCTTGTGATGCAATATATTAACAAAAATAACATTTATGAGTGTAGAACTCAAGTTTTGTTTACATCAGTTAATATAATAAAAGCAGAACTTGCACAATATGATGATATGTATATATGTATGGATGTATGCATGTATGTAAAATACGTAGTATAGAAATAAGTCAATACATATATTTAGATATTTGGAGAAATCTGCTACGCCCATATGATAATGAAAAAGTAATAGAATGAAACTTAGAAGAGGTGTTTTGCAAAGTTATAAAGTTACATTAATTATGATTATGTGTATAACAGAATTTCCGAGAAGTATTGTCCAGTAAATAATAATAATAATAATGGCATCATTATTTCGTTGTATGTAACAGAGGAAATGATATTTAGAACAAAGTAAGAATGAAGATAATTTGCAGGATTAAAATGAGTTCCTTTTATTTCATGACTTTTCTTATATATATATATATATATATATATATACTTGCATACTTCAAAATTATTTCAACTAGAAAAGCAATTTCCTAATTTCTTTTTCGTCATCCTCTTAAGAATTATTAAGTACCCTTCTAGTTGAAAT
Organism: Trichobilharzia szidati; assembly: GCA_944472155.2. Taxonomy (NCBI): domain Eukaryota; kingdom Metazoa; phylum Platyhelminthes; class Trematoda; order Strigeidida; family Schistosomatidae; genus Trichobilharzia; species Trichobilharzia szidati. The sequence goes on along the minus strand of OX235271.1, from coordinate 100,484,607 downwards.
AACACTGAAGTACGGTAAATATTTACAGTTTGCAAACTGAAGAAAATCCATTAAAATAAAATGGACTGTGTTATTATCCAGTAAAAAATGTCTTTGTTTTTAATTTGTCCAAGTTAATCAAGGGAACAAGGTGTGTGTTGTGAGCGCGCGTGTGTGTATGATATGATATTTTATTAAATTAGATCAATGAAATCTTATTCAAATTCTGCATTTAAATTAACTTCAACGTAGATTTCGTCAGAAACCAATACCAGTTAGAGAATCAATAAAAATCAGGGAGCACTGGCGTAATTAATGTTTATATGAAGCGTCCGTGGCACAGGGGTAGAATGCTCGTCAACCACACATGTGTTGTTTCGGGGTTCTGTCCCCGGTCAACGCATTCCTTTACCTCGCCTGGATGGTAGTAATCCCGGTAAAGGGGGGAGGTTGGGGGGCATGAGGCTAGCAACCCCATGCCGTAAAAATAAACACCACTGCTACCGAAACTTCAAAGCTCTAGCTTGAAGTCCTATGTTCCACTGGGAACCTAAAGGAATAAAAAAAGAAAAGGAAGCATTGGTTGGCGGTATAGCTACATCACAAATTGAATTCCAGCCTAAGTGGTTGAATTGTCAGTGAGTTTGGTCTCGTAACCTGAAAATTTCAGGTTCGATTCCCGGTGGTGTCATGGGTGGTGACTACTGAAGAGTCTAGTGCTCCTTGGTTTTCAATGATTCTCTAACTGAAGTTGGTTTGTGACGAAGTCTATATATTGAAATTTGATTCATCTTCAGTATTGATAACAAGCAGAAAAGACGAAATCCTCTGGCACCCTCTTATTGGAAAATATCAGTGAACAACCAGCAGAGTACACATTTTTGTCCAGAATATAACCAAACACTGATATAAATTACTGTGTACACCCGATACGATGTAACATCTTTCTGTTAAACCAAATATTTAAGCACGACTTGGAGATGTTATTTAGCCGATGGTAGCTAGCATGTACCTGCATCTTCAGGCTGTGATGGTTTTCCCACTGGGACTCGAACGCATCGTTTCGAACGCCAAAGAGTTACTCACTAGACCTTTGGACTAATAGAGCCAATGGGAACACTACCACTTATATAAGATGTAGGTAATTCTGGCTGACGAGTCCCAAATAGAACGAAAAACGCGTCCTGGATAATACTGCTAGCCATTATCAACCAAACATTATGTTAGCCTTAAGGCATCGTCAAAGCGTCTGTACTAGGAGCCGATATGTCAGTAGAGACCGCATATTTCGGTACAATAAAACCGATCACCGGAAAATTAAAATAATAATTTCCAAAAAAATAACGATCTGAAGATATTTGATTATACTTGCTAACTGAAAGCATACCACTGGTGTCCACATATTTTCTTTCAAAAACAAATTTACTAAACTTACGATATAATTATTCTCATCAAAAAGCATACACCAGAGGATGTTTCCATGCAAAATTTACTTCTTTGACTGTTAACACTTACTGAAGTACTTATAATGTTAGTTTATGACTAACAGGGTTGGCATGTCAAAAATCTAAACCTTTCCTATAAAATATACTGAAATTTGGACAGTTAGATAATACCATAGGTCTTTAAACGATAGATTACTTTTATTATTATTGCGGATTTTAAATAGTTTCCTGTTGTTATCATATAGTTAGTTTAGTGAGTTTTAAGGGCATACATGAATTTTCATGTTTAGGCCATCGCCTTCCTTGTCGAACAGTGTTAGCTTTCATTATTATTATATTGTTCCCTTGGGTTCCTAGTGGAACATAGGGCTTCAACTGCACATCTCCACTTGCTTCTGTCTTCTGCTGTACTTTTCACTTGCATCCATGTTAGTCCATACTGTTTCAACTCCTCTTCACACGATCTCCTCCATGTCACCCTTGGACGTCCCACTCGCCGCTTCCCTTTCGGGTTCCACTCGACCGTTGGCCTGACGCGCGATGTCACCCAGCGGCCTCCTCAGCGAGTGTCCAATCCATCTCCACTTTCTCCTGCATATTTGTTGAGCGATTGGTTCTTGTTTTGTTTGTTCCCATAGTTTCTTGTTGGTGATTCTTTCCGGCCATCTGATCTTCAGTATAGAGCAAAGACAGCTGTTGATAAAGGTCTGCAACAGGCTGTTGGAAATATTCTTTGTGACACACTGGCCAAGTTTCTGATCCGTATAGAAGAACTGACTGACTTGACGTTTGTATTGAAAATCCGAATTTTGTTGTTGATGCAGGTTGAGTGACGAAGATTTCCAGATTGGTTTCAGGTTGATGAATGTGTTTCTCGCCTTCCCGATTCTCGATTTGACATCCTCGTCCGTTCCTCCTGTAGTTGAGACAATGCTCCCTAGATAAGTGAAAGAAGTAACCTCTTTCGAATCCCTCCCGTTGATGGTGATTGGCGCTGGATTTTGCTGCTGCTGTTGTTGTTGGTTGGTTATTTTCATAACCTCCGTCTTGTCTATGTTCACCTGGAGTCCTGTCTTCTCTGGCTGCTTCTTTGACCAGTTTGTCGGTTTTCGCTTGTAAGTCTTCGATTTTGTGTGACATCAAACACAAGTCATCCACACGCGAAATCCAGGTCTTCTAGGTTCTTCACGTCGGTCCAGGATATCCCTGTCTTGTCGTTTCCCACTGTCTGAGGTATAATCCAGTCCACCACAATTAGGAATATCATTGGTGATAAGTTAGCTTTCATAGGAATACGGAAATCATTATAGCTGATCAGACGAAAACATGGCGTCAATCCATGAAGACTGTTGGCTTGAGCCAGGTAGGAACTATAGTATCAAGCTGAAGTCCTATGTATGATGAGAACTAACGGTTGGAGGTTGTGCCTTGAAATTGTCTACTGTAGGACTTGTTTGCTGAAGATAGGATGGCTGACCGGATTGGATAAGCAACAAGGAACTTTGGCAATGAGCCAACCAAGGACCTATCCAAATATGCAGGATGAAATGAAGATGGATTGGACGTATGCTTAGAAGGGCATTAAGTAAGTGACATCACGCGTCAGACCCTCGAATGGCACCTAAATGGGAAAGAACTAGTTAGACGTCCTAGGGGGACATAAACGAGATCGTGTGGGGAGGAAATGAAAGAGTATGGTCGATCGTAGTGTGGCGAGTGCTACTGATAAGATTTATCAGTAGTATTTAAAGAGACGTTCATCTGCATAAAAACATCAAATAGCAGGGAGATACACTTGATTTCAGAGAAGGCAAATGATAAAGCGTTGTGGAGATACATAGGGGACGTGAAATAAACACAAAGAAACACAACATGAAGTCCAGAAGTACTACAACACGAAGATCTGTGCAAATGGTGCGTTGAAGATAAGGTGTACATAATTTCACTACATAGAAATAACAAATTCCAAATAAACATTCCTTTACCAAATATCTTGTCTTCTGCTGTTACAATAATACTTTTATCAAGGTGACAATGTACTATAATAAACCCACAGACAGTGCTGTTCATATAGCGTAATTAGTAAATCTATATCATTGTGCTAAATTACATTTATCAATAACTTTTTTAGTTGTAATTTAAGACGACACTGCATTTTTTACTCTCGCATTATTTGATATTGTTATTGAACAAACATTTTACATACATTTAAAAAACAATCGGAATTAAATGACCACTGTACTATCTTGTACTTGAACAACAATATAGTTTTTGACATGATTTTAATTGGTCTTTACCGACTATTGTATACTAATATTAATAGATTTAGAAGAGTAATAATTGAGGAAGAAGTTACTGAAAGCAAGCGTCAACTGTGACTCCTCTTCTCTAAAAGTAGCATGTATATTTAAACACATATATATAGAGTAATCATGAAATCCACTAAAGCAAAGTTTACTGCCTAACCCTTTAAAAATTGGATTTAAGTGTAAGTACCAGAAATAACTATCTTGATAGATGAAATCCTCCAACCAATCAAACAAAATCCCAACAAAAACCAATACTTGAAAATCAATGAGATGCTCACTAGCAACTGCGCCTATTCAGGCAGTGACCTGGGGTTCTGGTGGGAAGCCGTGACCAGTAGGGTGCAGCAGGTTGAAGGTGAGACAGTAACTCATCGAAGAAGACATTGCGAAGTGGTCGCGTTATGTCATGAATTGGCAGAAGTTAGAATTCATGGGCTGGCCACTGGATCGGGTCCCAGTGGCTCAATCGTCTACGAGTTCACCTTGTAACCAGAAGGTCCTGGATTCGAACCCTGGCGGTGGGTGTGTACTAGGACGAAACAGCTGTCCAGTACTCCCAGCTGGTTTTCCAATGGTTCTCTAACTGATGTCATCTCATGATGAAGTCCTCCAACCAATGAAACTATCTTGATACTGAGATGATATGAGAGAGTCGTGAACTGACAGACTGTTACTGAACTAATGGATAATTGCAATAGGATGATGACAAGATTAATAGTTGGGTATGGTAGCTCAGCTGGCAGAACGCTAGACTACTAGACTGAAGACCACTGAATCGAACCCCAGGTTCTCATTTTACCTTCAATCACCCCCCCCATTACATCGATAACTGTCTGCATGTTTGTTGAATATGAGAAAAAATGTATAAATTTAGCAGTAAACACACATTTGATTTTAGGTTAATTTGCATTCCCCGTTGTTTGACTACGTTGGACCAAAATTCCCAGTCTCTATTGATATGTAGACTTCTAGTACGGACGGCGCTTCGATGACGTCTTAAAACTTAACGTTATTTAAGTTATTTTGGACGATGGTGACTATCAGTAGGATCTAGGATGTGTATGTCGACACAGACCGAGCATTTCGGTCTAACATAATCTCAGTTAGCGGGAAATGCAAATTAACCTAAAAAAACAAATAATAACTGATACGCGTTGTACAAAACGTGGCTGGCGTTTGAGCCCGTGAGTGGGAACAACATCACTCACTTAGAATGCAGGTGTACATTCAGATGACGAGTCCCAAATAGGACGAAATGTGCATCTTGAATTTCATTGCTAGTCACTATTAACCAAAAATAATGCCACGTGAACAGATATTGTTTAGCCATAAAATAATTTGAGTCTTTTTCTACTTATTAAAAACACAAGAGAAAGTGTGTATAAACTTACGCCCAATATATTTGTAGACAAAAAGATTTGAACAAATATATAATTTTGTACTTTAGTTTATTGTCTTAAGGAATTAACTTTCAATCAGTTGTTAACATGAAAAAGGCTTTAAACTCTGTTTAAACTACCACTCCAACTTCTATAAACTTTGGGTGGTAGCATTATAAGCTATTTATTTATGTGGATTAAATGTAACTTCAGAAATATTGACATCAAATTCACTGAGAGATGTAAAATATAAATCGAATTTAGAGAGGGAGAGTAATGGAAAGGATGTAAAAGTGTAGAGTATGTTATGCTCTATCACAGTGCCCAAGTTTTATACTTAAATCAATTTTATGTAAATGTAGATAGAGTTAACCTACAATGAAGTTCAGTAAATCAATTCGTGAGATAAGCAATCATCTGTCATAAGGACTTTAAAGATAAAAATAATAATATGAGGAAAATTTTCCTCTTGTTCATTGGTTCATTAAATCAAAAATTCAAGAATATGTACTATGCTATATATACTATATGTATACTTACTAACAGTCCAAGCAAAATAGAATCTTTGACGAAAACCAAAACACGCAATTGATAAGTAGATATATTTTTGAAGATAATTTTTTTTAGCAAAATCATCAGCTAGATAGATAGAAAAAGAAACAAAATTTAAATAAAAATAAAATTTGAAAAAAAATCTATATATGCAAACATTAAAAGCTATAATGACATACTCTCAAAAGTTAATAATTTTGGTAAAATAAACCATCAAAATATTTTGGTTTATCATGACAAGTGAGAAAATTTCAATTTAACACTGAAGAATTGCCTTGATGGTGGGGGGTTACATTAGCACATTATAAAAATGTTACTATATTTTGATTTGACACTAGTAACTAGTGTGATGTGTCTAGTCCTCTCTTTGGTGCAGACTGAATTCTATCAGTCAGGTATTTGCAATGTGGCCACCATTCTAGGTGGCTCGCCATCACGGTGCACATTGATTTGATGATATTAGATGGTTGGAGGCAATCGGCAGGAAGCCTTGCTTGACCCAGGTTTCGTGCTAGTTGGCACTCACCAGTCAGCAAGGTGTAACTGCAATCTTGAAGGAACTTATGTCCCTTCTGAGTTTCGAACCCGCGTCACCCAGTGCTGCAGTCAGAGACGTTACCATTGAGCTATTCGGGCTCGTTTCCTGCCGATTGCCTCCAACCATCTAATAAATGTTACCATAATTTAGACAGACAAAACAGTTTGCAACCAAGTAAAGCCAAGGAGTTGATCTAAGTTACCAATTCACTTCATTTGACACAACAAGACAACAGACAGAAAAAACAAACAAATGTTACGCAACGATCACTTGTAATTTATATGCATTTACCACTGATGTTACTGGAACCAAATTTGCAATATGGAAATTACACAATTACAGATAATATCATCATAGCTTTCTTTGCAAGCTGATATAGTTCAGGTCACAATATGTGATCTGTTTGATATCATAAAATGCCAGTCAAGAAAGTTAACATCAATGAATGATACAATATGCTACTGATTAATATGCGTCGGTGAATACTATTCACATTAACTAAAAGTACTTGCTAGTTAGATCGAAGTGATCATTGTCGTTTCACTCGTTTTCAGTTGACCTCATCAGCAATGGTACCTGATTTTGACTCAGTTCAGGGAGTCGAATCAGTTGGTTTGAGTCACATCCAACAACGGATATCAATCAATCAATCAATCAGTCAGTAGTGTATGCTATCATGAGTTGACGCTTGCTTTCTTTATTGCATTTATTGTATCAAGCGGATCACAGACTATGATCTGAACAGTTCCAGATTGGTAAAGGAAACTGTGGTTGTAACACATGGAACTGGATTTAAACCCGTGACCTATTGTCTAAAGGTTGATTGACTAAGTCAACAGTTTTACCATTGATTTCCGACACCTAGAGTATCTTAATTAGGTAGTGTATATTGCTAATATGATACAGATGCACTTTGTTCGAAAAATTCATGGATTCACAATCCTAGACCATAACCACAGTACGACAGGTAGTGTAAACCCAAAAATCAAATTATCTCCGCGCAACGCATGTTAGAGAGGCATGTGACTGACTGACTGACTTATGAACATAGAACTTTGCACGAAAGTTCCACAGTTCAAGTTACCATACCTAAAAGAAGTGTACATAACAGTGGAGTAAAGAAGTATGACGAGAATAAAATAGATGAAGAGATACGCAAGAGAGAATAACTAGACGAAGATTATAGAGAGGTGTTTTAGGATTTGAATAACCACAATGAGTGAATACATGTGCAGCACTGAGAACGATTTTGAAGCATTTCAACATGACTTTACATTCAGTAATTTTTGATGCTTTTTTTATTCCTTTACGTTCCCAGTGGAACATAGGGCTTCAAGCTAGAGGTTTGAAGTTTCTGTAGCAGTGATGTTTATTTTTACGGGATGGGTTGCTAGCTTCACGCTCAACTTTCCCTCTTTACCAGTCTTATTACTGGCTTAGTGAGGTAAAGGAGTGCGTCGGTCGGGGATCGAACCCTGAACCACATGCGTGGTTGGCGAGCATTATACCGCTGCGCCACCGACGCACTAATTTTTGATGCGTCGGTCCGGGGTTCGATCCCCTGCCGACGCACACCCGATATCTATGGTCGGCCTGTAAAATTTGGGCTACCGATATCCATGCTGAAAATTCCATACTTGTACCGAAAATACGGTGTGGCATCAAGCTGTAACCAAAAATAAAATAAAATAAAATAAAAATAATTAGACAATCCACGCAGAGTAAAACACACCTGAATCTCGGAGGAAAGATAGGTTTGCTGCAGATGGTAGGTACACCTTACTGTTGATAGAACTCTTTCAACAACTAATAATTATAATTCCCCTTAATCGCCTCTTAACATTACTTCGCTGTTGTGAAATTTAATATAGATCTCACCTGTGTCCACTTATTATGTAAACCAACACCCCTTTTAACACAAACAATTGCTGGATTACGTAACAGGAACTGTCCTTTGTATACTTAGAGACTATCGTTTTAATTACAGTTTAGAAGTATATTTACTGTATAGTTTACAACCGAAAAGTTTCAGCTATTTAAAACAGATAATGATAACGTCTAACAACTATCTAGATGACTTTAATAACAGACTTTATTAAATCATAAAATAAAAACGCTGATAGCATATAAGTCTACATAACAATATTATAAATATCGGTAATTTAAGATTACAATAAAATCCTTATATTAGATGTTACAATCCTTTTTTTCTTCCTTGAAATACGTAACATCATGCAGAATAATATACAGATTATTCACTTAACTGAAACATTCAAACTCTTCATATGGATGTACTACTATAGGTAATTTTTTCTCTCCAACTTATTCGAGTAAATTCAACTTTCAATTAACCACTATAATAAACAAGATTGACGTCCCACTAAGTAGCTTTGTAAAGTTTGTATTTGTTCCGACTAAATCTTAAAAACGTATATCAAGCATAAGTACAAAGGTATATTTAGTCTTTAAGATACTAATAATTTACCTTATGATAACATTTAGTATTAATATAGAGTCTAAGAATTTCTGTCTTAGATAGTAGAGAAGGAATGGTGAATGATTAAAAGTGAGATAAAAAATTTCACTCGTGGCACTATTCGATTTAGCGACCTCCAAGTTTAGTAGCATAGCACTCCATCAACTCAGCTACAACATTCAGCTGATCAACAGGTCATCATTTCACTGCAGTCATCTCACAGATTTGCTTGTTTTGACTCATTTCCTGGAACAGGTCTTTCCAGGCTATGAGCCATACTTACTGTGTGAGGGTTTATGTTACCTCCCAGTTATCCAGGCTAAAGTGGATGGATTGGATTCGAATCTACGAATAACCAGCTGAAAGTCACGCGTTTAATCCAATGAATAGTGTCTTTACGTCACCACACATGTTCCCAGTGGTACATAGGGCTTCAAGGAATAAAAATAAAACAATCAAGTCCCACCTCAGATTCTTGAACCTGGCCAACTGGTTAACGTCACTAACCTCCACACAATATGTATGATACATGACGTAGTGTACATAAAAAATCTGTTCAGGGTAACTGACCAAACTTTAAGCAGCACTCAATAATTAAATTTAACATAGGTAAACAACAACAAAAATAACCACAGACTTACATAAAAAGTATTCTGGTTTAAAGCTTGACAATGCCCATATCGTCAATATGGTATGAAGTAAGAGAAGTTTTACCTGTTTCCATTTTTCAGCCTAGATAAAGAAATAAGTTATTGCTTTAGTAAAATTAAGATGAACATTTTAGTGAACTGCAATACATTTTAGAAACAATCTTTTATTCACTAAACTTTTATTTCGGTTGAAGTTGGATTCAGTTGCTTACATATTCTAGTTTCAAAAAACAGCATTACATATTAGATAGCTACAGTTTCCAGTTTGTTAGTAAATTTCTACTTTACAGCTTTTAACATTTATTGCATGTTTTTACTTTCTTCAGATTAGGAAACATTTTCTTTATTCCAAATCATGTCAAATGATAATTAAAACCTAATATAAACTAATAGATAGGATTTTATTTTAATAAATCACACAGTGTTGTACAGTTAAATTAACTGATGACGTTTCGAGCACAAACTATTGCTCATAGTCATATCAAGAACTTGATATGACTATGAGCAATAGTTTGTGCTCGAAACGTCATCAGTTAATTTAACTGTACAACACTGTGTGATTTATTAAAATAAAATCCTATCCATTATGGAGTTATACTCTACCACAGTGCCCAAGTTTTATACTTATACTAATATAAACTAATTTCAAGTGAAGCCATAGTTTATTGGTTTTGTAAATATAACTTTAAAGCTAGTGAATGATGAATTTGAAAGCTGTCCCATGTACTAAGACTTATTTGGCTGGATAGTATAATCAACCTTTAGACGAGATATGTGACTTATTTTAAGGTTATTAAACATACATTAGATAGCTAATACATTATCCAACAACTAACTATATAACGTTAACTTACTTTGGCAAGGCGTATCTCTTCTTTATTTTCCTCCTGAATTTATAAAACAATAAATGGGTGATAAATATTAATCAGTGAAAACAATTACTTCAAAAATTAAAAATATTATACCTGAAGATTTCTAAGTTAACTGTAATGTCACTAAGTTACAGCCTCTTGGTTTTCAATCATGTGATTAATTAATGCTGCAATAATTTTAACTTTACTGAATTTATTTTATATGAATATTAGTACACTATCCTCATTCTCTAGCTATGTTGCTGTATCACCCACAGACTTTATACTGATTCCAATAACTCATGCTTCACCCATCCAACCTACGTAATAATACGAGACAAGATTCCATATCACATCGAGTATAGTGCAAAAAGTGGTGCAACACAGTTAAGAATTGACTCCTCGGCATATATATATTGTCTGGTGACAACGTATAACGGCCTACAGAAAACATAGTAAACCATTGGATAATAAATTATTACTTCTGAAGAATAAATCATATAGAAATAAAACGAGCAAAATAGATCTCAAAATAAGGTTATACACAAATACCCTAAGATCAATCTTTAGTTCAAGGCGCCTAACAAAAAATAAGTAAGCTAACTGTGCATTTTGACGTCCATAGCTTCACTACTTCCTGTTTTCCAGAGATTGACAGACCGAAAGTTCTCATCACAATTTACAAAATTTCACGGTGTCTCACTTTTATTCAACTTCACATGTTTTTTTCTTATGTACGATTTCCGCGACTCTTAAGCATCTGATCTAGTAAAGGAAAATACCACTTTACGAAAACAAAGAAAATGAGCTATTCGTTGACAAGTAAGAAGTAAGAGGCTAGTCATCTTTGGCCGTAGATGCATGCGACCTGTCTCTTGTGTTACATGCTATAATATCGTGAGCAGTAATGAAGTTAAGAGTAGTGTTATGTAAGAAGGCAAAGGTAACCAATGAGGCTGTTAAGCTGCATTGATTGATATGACTGGAACATATTGCGTTAATTTTAACATACGCATAAAAGAAAAATACAAAATATTTAGGGCTTACAAAGCGCTTTTTATCACTTTCGTCCATCAAACGTTCTGACTCCTGACCTTGGACAAATCTTAGATAATCGGCAAAGAAGTTGAAAGGACCAATCATTACGTTATGAAATGAAAATAAGTATCCACCTAGTTGCAGAAGGCGAGGTCGGCGCCTACATATAAGGAAAAGAGGTAACCATCAAAAGAGAGAAATTATCAGAGCAGAGTAAATAATTTGCCAAGAATGACTTTAAAACCTGACTAACAATTGCAAATGACGAGCTAAAAGTACAGTTCTATACAAATAATTGCATGTAAATGATTCTTTGTTTACTTACAATGAGGACTCAAAGCAATTTGAAATTAATACGCAATGATTAAATATGAGATCGGAAATTTGTTATTTTTATGTGGGAAACCTGGTAATTGTGGCTGATATGAGGGTAAGATGGATCAAGTGATTCGGACCCTATCAGTAAGTTAATGAATGACAGTCGACTCACCTGCGGTGACATTTAGGTAAAAAAGTGACCCATACTGCTAGTTACAGAAAAATGAAACCATAGTGCGAATAACACTTTTGAAATTTGCATTTTGATGTTAGATATGCTCAGTATGTGAATATGCAGACTTATAATCAAACTTACTTATTGAAGAGAAATAATAGTTGTTTCAATCACAAAAATGCTGAGTAGTCACTTAGATGTTGCCTAACATATCAAAAAACACTGGTAAGGACTAGTGAAATTTTACAGATTTGATATTTTTGTAACATAGTTGAAAAACCCAGAAATGTTGAAAGCATAAGGATATCAGTGGAGAAAATACATAAAGTGACAGTAAGACAAATTTTAATACCAATGGACTATGCAGTTTCTAGTTTCAGGGAAGTAGCAATGAGACTTCACACCAGAGAACCTCATATCGACTCTACAGCTGTGCTGTTTAGTACTGGTCACGTGCAGTTTTTATAAAGGTGATTTTGAAATAAAATATCTTACATTCAGAGGGAGCACTTGATTCAAAGGATAATCCTGAACTCAATCAAGCACGCCATAACAAAACATTATTCCGTTTTTTGAAATTATCATATGGAAAATGTAATCAAATGGATATCAAACATAAACAAACATTTAACTCACTCTACAGCATTAAGTCTGTGATAGTCACGGTCAACAACTCCTTCCTTTGCCAACTTTACACCATCATTTATATTGAAGGCTAAGGAAGACAACTTTTGCGTCTGCACCATCAAGGGACTAAAAATAGAATTAAATAAAAGTCACTTACGCAGTAATGTCAATAGAAGGATTGCGGACAAATTTATGAATATGTACTCCGGATAGATACATCATCGAAAAAATAAGAATACCATACTGAGCGATAGATAGTGGAAGAAAGACCATCATGAGATATGCTGGAATAGCTTGAGCAAACATATGAATAACAAGACTGAAGGAAATATTAATAGAGGTTAAAATAAATTACGATCCATAGCCAATGTAGAGGATTATTAGTCCACTGATAAACTCAAAGAAATGACGTCGTTTGGAATTTTCTATACATGGTGGTATGCATTTCCGCATTGCATAGCCGGATAACAATGACAAAAGCTGGCATATTAAAAATCGCCACTATATAGCTCAAAATTGAAATATGATAAAATTACATGTTCCGGGCCAATCACGGATAGGTATCGAAAACTCTGTTCCATGAAAACCTGAAAGGCATATGCCGCGGGCTGAGCAACCACACCTCCTTGTGATTGCTGATGCAACTAAACGAGTGCAATTTGAATTTCGATTAAATTTAGTCAGACTGATTGTTTGCAAAAAGCTGTAATAACAAATTCTCGCAATTACTACAAATCTCTTCGTCGAAAAGTCTGATTTTTTTAAGTGGGCAGAGTTGTGGATATTCTAAATGTGAAAAGAATTAGAAGCTTTTGAAGTTCAGGTATACTACAACAACATACTTGCCAACACTTCTCGTGTATATGACTTTGGAGAACTTTTCGCGTGGAGTTAAATGTCTTGAGTTCACCAGGTATTCTTTTACCAAGCTATATACATACCAAAGTTCTCTCTTCGCTAACAATGTTGGTTGACGTCCCCTAATTCCCTTTATAATCGGACGCATAGTACGACCGATCGTCCTGTTAAATTGTTTTATATGTCATATATTGCACTAAGCCTATGGGAGATTAAAGAAGTCCCCTAACTGTATTCATTCCTTAAAATTATCTTCTAGTGACTAAATGATAA